>CM053028.1:253151477-253304687 GCA_028564925.1 Lithobates sylvaticus | reverse complement strand
ACTATATAGATCAGACCAAAATGAGGGACAAATAAGGATGAAAGAGGGATAGAGGGACATTGTTCCAATTTGGGGACAGTCGCTTGAAATCAGGGACAGTTGGGAGCTATCGGTAAGGAGAGTAGTGGTGCAGCTGACCAGGAAACCAGGTAGCTTGGTACTTTCAGTTGACTTTTCATATTGATGGTGTAAACCCCTGTGTGGGCAACTGATTTCTATGTGAATTGTTCCAAAAGTGGGCTGCCATGCCCTAAAATCAAGCTGGGACTGGCATAACCCATTGGAAAATGCATCTGCCACATGAGCATAATCACTCCAACACTGCACCCCATACTCCAGAGGCATACCAGAAAGTTTTTTGGGGTGTAATTATAAGTATGCCCATGCTGTGTGTGAAAAATAACTTAACATGACAACTTTGTGCAAAAAAAAAAAAAAAAAAATTTCTTAATTTTCCAAAAATTGTACCAAAAAAATTACAAATGACAAAAATGCCATTTGGGTACAGTGTTGCATGACTGAGTATTTGTCATTCAAACTGTGACAGTAGTGAAAGCTGAAGGCCTAGGCAGGAAGGGGGTAAAAGTGCCTGGTCTTGAGGTAGTTAAACCAAACCCTACCATCAACTAATTTTTTGTCTGCTGTAACCCGCTTTGCTGTTCTTAAGGTTTATGGATTATATGTATCTGTGCCAGCTCTGTGAAATGGTGAAAGAAACTTTAAGAGGAAATGAAGTTCAGATTAGTGCATTAGACTGAGCAGATCTGTCTTATATTTAAGCCAATGGAATTTTCCTTTGAACAGATGCCTATGTAGATGCCAACAGTAAAATCAACTGTACACAAACTGGCATTTCCTTTCATCTTGACACATCATTTTACATACACTCTACATGAAATATCAGTTGCTTGCTAAGTTACTGGCAGTTTTTAAAGCAAAGGAAATGTAATTCATGTCGTGTAAAGATTTTTCCTGAGTGTAACCCTTGCAAGATTGGGTTTCATTATTTTGACTACAGATGTGCCAATCTACACAAATGTAATTTGGACAGGCTCTGAAGCATAATGTGTACCGAGGTGCATAACGATTGCAGACGCGTCAGATTTTTCTTCTATCTGTTGCCAAGAAAAAGAACGAGACACAAACTTTACACTTCCACCCTGATGCTCTGGTTCTGAATCAAATATAAGGGGTTTAAAAGATTTGGGTTGCCACTGTGTACATCCAGATTTACTTTTGTATAGCTGACATTTGATAAAAGTAAAAGCTTGTCTCTATTATTCTGCATTTGGATTAAATAACAGTGTAGCTCCTATGTATAGGTGTTATTAGTATTTTAAACTGTTTGAATATGTTTGCCTTTTCTGCTTTGTGCACATGTCTGCTTGTTTTACTTGTCAATGGTGACTTTACTGTGTCCGTACCTGTATATGTAGTAGTCAGCATTAAAGATGTTATTACTTAAAGTGTATGTAAATCCTAACAATGAACTTCTCCTATATGTTCCCATCTGGTCTGTTAAGTATACCATTGGAAACATTTTGTTATATATGATTAATAAGTGCAAAAAATCATGTTGATCTTACCTGAAATTCAAAACTGTCCTGTTTCCTTTACACATTTCCTGTGTGTTATCCAAAAAGGTTATCTAGCCCTCCTACTTCTGTTGTTCCCATTTACTCACCATGCTCAGAAGTAGATGCAGGCCCCTTTAAATCCTTTTATTGCAACTCCCTGGGTTCCAGTGGTGGCTGGTGCTCCAAATTTTTTTATGGTGGGGGGGGGGGGGGGGGGGGGGGGGCGGGGGCGCAAACAAACTGAAAAATTCTGAAAAAAAACCCCATCAATTGCAGCCTCACTGTGCCCATCAAACACAGCCACTATGCCATCAAACGCTACCACTGTGCCCATCAAACGCAGCCACTGTGCCAATCAAGCGCTGCCACTGTACCGATCAAATGCTCCCACTATGCCATCAAATGCAGCCACCATGCCCATCAAATGCTCCCAATGTGCCCATCAAATGCTGCCACTGTGCCCATCAAATGCTCCCACTGTGCCCATCAAATGCTGCCACTATGCCATTAAATGCAGCCACTGTGCCCATCAAATGCTGCCACTGTGCCCATCAAATGCTGCCACTGTGCCATCAAATGCTGCCACTGTGCCCATCAAATGCTCCCACTGTGCCCATCAAATGCTGCCACTGTGCTATCAAATGCTGCCACTGTGCCCATCAAATGCTCCCACTGTGCCCCTCGAATGCTGCCACTGGGCCCCCTGCCCATCGTCTGCCTGGCACTTACCCTGTCTCGGTGGGGCTGCAGGTGACGGCGGCAGGCGGTGTCCTCCATGCTCCTCCATGTCCTCCATGTCTTCTCCCATCCTCTCCTCCCGTCCTCTCCTATGATTGGATGCCTGATTGGCATCCAATCACAGCACCTGTCGTTTCAGCCAATCAGGTGACGGTATCAGACCCGAGCACCTGATTGGTCGGAGAGGTGGTCCAGTGTTAGGAAAGTGAATATTTATTCGCTTTTCTAACAAAGCAGGGTGAACTGCGTTTACCTTTTTTGATACCTATTAGATCCTATGGCTCTAATCCGGTGCTTCAAAAACACCCCCCGCCACTGTAATTGCAATGCATGAATCTATCTATCAGTGATAGAAGGGGATGGCTCGAGAGAGGGGGCGGCGCCCATGCGCCCTTATGGACGCACAGCCACTGCTGGGTTCCCCTTCTGCAGCAGGTTAGAGAGGCCACACCTGATGAGACAGAGGTAGCTGGACAAGTGATCTGTAGCCAGGTGAATGTCCCTCCACCATCTTAACTAGCATGTTAGCAACCAGGCTGGAGCCTAATCACACAGCTTTTCGAGCAGACCCAGCTACTATGGAGAGCACCTTCCAGATTATTGGCAGAAAACTCCAATTCCAGTGGACTTTGTCCTTGGTTCTTTCCAGCTATTCACCTGTACTACTATAGCTACCCTGGACTTCACTGACAAGGATGCTGGTTAAAGGCCCATTCACACCATGCCTGTACATAAATTGCACAGGAACGCACAGCGCGTTCCTGTGCGATTCACACCCCATGCAAAATGCACTCCATTTGCAATCTGCAGTCGATGTCAATAGAAAGTTAACGACACCCCAAACACAGGTGGCAAACGCAGGATGTTTGCCCGTACCTGATCGCATAATGCTTTTGTACCATGCGATGCGGTTACAGTGGGGTTGATTTACTAAATCTGAGTGCAAAATTTGGTTTTACTGCCAAAGCTTAAAGTGTTACTAAACCCAGGACCCTGCATTCACTATATCTGGTCTCCCACAGTACACAGAACAGGATTTCGCTTGTCCTGTTTACATTATGTATTGCAGTGTGATTATCATGTGACCTATGTTTATATTTCAGAAAGTGAAACAAAGTCATCCACAATATAAATTCCCCTGATGAAGGAATATACATTGATAATTTCGAAACATGTTGGGCTCAGTGGCGGCTGGTGCTCAAAATTTTTTGGGGGGGCGCAAACAAACAGCCTCACTGTGCCATCAAACGCTGCCACTGTGCCCATCAAACGCTGCCACTGTGCCCATTAAACGCTGCCACTGTGCCCCAAGTGCTGCCACTGTGCCCCAAGTGCTGCCATTGTGCCCCAAGTGCTGCCACTGTGCTCCAAACGCTGCCACTGTGCCCCTTAAGTGCTGCCACTGTGCCCCTTAAGAGCTGCCACTGTGCCCCTTAAGAGCTGCCACTGTGCCCCTTAAGTGCTGCCACTGTGCCCCTTAAGAGCTTCCACTGTGCCCCTCAAGTGCTGCCACTGTGCCCCTCAAGTGCTGCCACTGTGCCCCTCAAGTGCTGCCACTGTGCCCCTCAAGTGCTGCCACTGTGCCCTTCAAGTGCTGCCACTGTGCCCTTCAAGTGCTGCCACTGTGCCCTTCAAGTGCTGTCTTCTCCCGCGCTCCTCCTGTCTTCTGCTATGATCGGACGCCTAGCGTCCAATCACAGCGCCTGTGACTTCAGCCAATCAGGTGACAGGTAACAGACCCGGCAACCTGATTGGCTGAGAGGCGGGTCTGTGTTAGGGAAGCGATGTATTCGCTTCTCTAACACAATACTGTGTAATCAGCGAACGCACAGCAGTGAGCCCGCTGTTTACACTTATGGAAGCCTATTAGAGCCCACCGCTCTAATCAGGTCCCCTATTAGAGCTTACAGCTCTAATAGGGCGCTTCCAAAAACACCCCCCCCGCTGTAATTCAGATGCCCGGCGCCCGACAAGGGGCTGGACACCTGAATAGGGGGTGGCAGCGGTGACAATAGATAGATTCATGCAATGCATGAATCTATCTATTGGTGATAGAGCGGTGCAGGAGAGAGGGGGCGGCGCTCCTGTGCCCTCTATGCACGCACCGCCACTGGGCTATATGCAAGAAATCCGACTGACCACAGCATGACTCTAAAGCCCCATACACACGGTCGGATTTTTGCATGGATTCTGTCCGATCGGACAATGTTGTTGAAAAATCAGACCGTGTGTATGCACCATCGGACAGTGTACGTCGGATTGTCCGACGGACAAAGTCCTATCTCCTGCTGGATAGATTTGCCGACAACACGGTCCGATCACACCAAATCCGATCGTGTGTACGGTTGTCCGACCGGACAAAGTGCTACGCATGCTCAGATCACATTACAAGACCAAAGCTATTGGCTACTAGCCTCTACGTAGTCCCGTCGTAGGCAACAAACGTCACCACGTTCAGAATGATCGGATTTTCCGACAACTTTGTCTGACCGTGTGTACGCAAAACCAACATCAGACAAAGTATGACGGACAAGGTCCGACGGACCTGGTCCTCGGATAATCCGCGCGTGTGTATGGGGCTTAACAGTGTTTGGGCAAACTTGCTCTTATTGGGGTTGACTATATATGTAACATGTATCTTTTGTTCTATTTTGTATACATTGTGTATTTTATATTACCTTGCCTAGAAGACTATGTTTACAATTTTATTATGCTTTGTACTTAATAAAAGTGGCATCATGTTGCCTTTTATCTAAAAAAATACCTCTAATAGATTTTCTGCCTAAAAAGTCCTTTGCACCTTGATGCAGGTTTTTCTATGTATAGCTAGAATGTTGGCAGTTTGAACACATTCATTTCCCAAAACCACTACTTCTGGACCAGAATACACCAGCATCACTGAAACTTTTAAATGGGCTTTAGCAAAAGCAAAAAGAACTTGAAAGGAAATTGGGTTAGACGAGCAGTACAACATAGCATAACCATCATGGACATGTAGAAATCAGCACAATAGAAGTCAGACTTTGCATAAAAATGTTTTATCTGGCAACACCAAGCTAGGGAACACTCTTCACAGACTCCTGGTTAGATCAGTCCCTTTCCCCAGGGCTCACCTGACAGCCACATTTCCCAGCCTCTCACTGACAGGCTCCCCTGCAACTCTGCCCACTCTCCTGGCTCACAGCCCAACTCAGCTGATAGGTCCCTGGGTGGGAATTAACTTCCTGGCTATGTGGTGGCCAATCAAGTTTCCCCTAGCATTCCTTTTTAGCTGCAATGGTGGCAATCATGGGCGGACTGACAACTCATGGGGCCCCCGGGCAATATGAGATTATGGGGCCCCCGGGCAATAAGAGATTATGGGGCCCCCAGGCAATAGAAGATTATGGGGCCCCCAGGCAATAGATTATGGGGCCACACAGTATACACACACACACACACAGTATACACACACAGACACACAATATACACACACAGAATACACATACACACACTAAAAAGTTACTGGAGAGGCGGGGCAGCTAAAACACACAGATTTTTACATACTGCCCCTGGTTTTATTGAGTCTGGCAACCCTGATGGGGCCCCTTAGTGGCATGGGGCCCTCGGGCAGTGCCCGAGTGCCCGAATGGTCAGTCCGCCCTGGTGGCAATTAAAGCCCAAGGTTGTAGCTACAGCCAGTGAAAGTCCTCTATAGTCCTGCTTCCCTTTGCCTGTACTGTCCATCACCAGGGAGGAAGGAATATGTAGTGGTGATAAGGGAGCAATACTCTGCTAGGAAGCTTAAAGGGTCACGGGCAGGTGACGCAATACTACTGCAGTTTAGCAAAAGACACTGGTAGGGCTCACAATGCTAAGTTTTCAGAAAAGCTGCGTGTTGTCAGTCCACAATAGGGTGAAACTGAATGCATTTCTGGCAAATCAACAAGTATTTTTCTGTTCTTGCAGGTTGTTTAAAAGTATAAAACTCAGGGAAATATGTATGTATTGGAAAGATTTACTGCATGTTTATTTATTTTTCCTTTACTTTCCTTTTTTTATGCTTTAAACTGCTTTCATCCAAATGTGATGACAGGAAACAGCGTTTTCTTGTCATTACGTTTGGATGAGAGCACACGGACGTTACTGTGCCCATTATACACACACTGTTTTTTATCTGCTGGCATGTAAGTGCATTACTTTTAATAAAAAACCCTGTTGTTAAGTTTTTACACTATTGTGGCATTTTACCTCTTGCTGGGGTATGCCATTTGGTGTGTCCACTTGGAATAAGAGGACTTGTGATTTCCCTACTGGCTGCCTGGAATGATCTCCCCCATCTTCTGTATGCTGACTAACAAATGGTGATGGAGCATTTGAGATACAAGAGACTTCTTTGACCCTCTGTAATAGGTGGTCAATGCTGCCTGGTAAGAGCACATCCTTAAATTGGTGGTGGTTTATCACAAGGTGGAGGATTTAGTTGGTTACTCAATGATCAAGACACCTGTTCACATATTTTATGTCACGTTGGTGACTTATGGACTCACTGTTTTTTTGTTACACTAATTATTTGTATTAAATGCAACACATTTTTTTATACATTCTTATTGGTGACAATATCACACTAGAGTGGTGCAGCTGTTTATTTCACTATTGCTATCACAAGCGCAGTTTATTTCTGTTTTTTCTTTTTTGTTCTTTTTTAAAGGATAGACATAGTCTGGAGATTTACTGAAGGAGAAAACAAGGCTGAATCAAGACTGATGAAAAAGCAATGATACAGGCTGATAAACTGTGCCAGAGCAGAATTCATGTCTACGTGAGTTTTAAGTATCTACAGTCACCTTCATAGGACATAGAAATGTAAAATCTTATGCAAACAGAAACACTTTAAAATAGAAGAACCAATGTTGTACAAGCCTGAAAGTCCATGACCCTCAAAAAGAATGTGAATTTTCAGAAAGGTAAAGATACGGATCTCATGTCCTATTTCTCCTTTCCTAATTATGTTTGTTTTGCTGAAGTCACTAGCTTCCTGTCTATTACCATTTAAAAATATGTATATGACCTTTCACTGTGTCTTGCCTTTGCACTTCCTAAAGGAGATAAATGACATTGAAGAGCTCTACAGCTGAATTTGTATTTAGGTGGGACCAATAGCAGATTATTTTTACTTAAGCTCAGTAAGGTATGGGACCACTGGTGATAATATGCAGCCAAAATTTGGGGTCTCTGGACCCAAAGGGTTCCGAAATGATATTGCTGCAGATGGACACAGTTGACCGACTTTGGGGCCCTGTATCTCGGTATCACTTGGTGCTAGGAACCCCTAATTTGGATATGTTGTAGTGTTTGGGGTTCCTAGCACCAAGTGCCCCGAGATATGGGGCCCCAAAGTCAGGTCGGAAAATGTCAAGCACTTTTCTGCAGCAGAGAATGACATTTTCCGAACCGACTTTGGGGCCCCGTATCTCGGGTCGGAAAATGTTGAGTATAAGCCGAGGGGGACACTTTCAGCACAAAAAAAGTGCTGAAAAACTTGGCTTATACTCGAGTATATAGGTAAGTACACCTTTGTTCACCTCTTTTTTTCTTCTAAGTTCCAGCTCCCCTATGTACCAATACAGTATAGCATTATTGTACTCCTTTTGCAAAAATAAAATATTTTTCCATTTATTCTACCCACACTTACCTCACTCTCTTCATGGATGTTTAAAAACCCTGCTTCATTACTTCTGCCTTACTTCCTGAACAGACTTTAGGTCATGATACAGGAAGGAGTTGACCAGCTGAGGGTAGATGAAGCAGGGTGTTTGCTAATGAGATCAGCTTGCAACCTTCCTGTGTCATGACCTATTGTCTGTCCATGAAGTGAGACAGAAGTAATGGAGCAGGGTTTTTAAACATCCATGAAGAACATTCATTTAGAAAAAAAAAAAAAAGTGAACAAAGGTAAACTTAGCCTTTAAGGCGGATTCTAGACAGCATGGTGACCTAAAGTAAACCTACACTCTGACGACTCTAGTCAGAGCTTACACAGGGCTGAGGACTCTCTCCCCACTCCCATGTCACAGGGATGAGCCAATCAACAAGCACCAGTGCTTTTACATGAGAGCAAGGGAAATTAGTCACATGACTCTCCGTACTTAGAAGTATCAGATATTTCCTTAACTCCCAGTTACTGAATGGAGCTATGGAAATATATGTGCTACGTAGAAAGAAAACTTTAATAGGAATCTCAAGCTTTGCCCTGCAAGATCAAAAAAATGGTTTGCTTTAAATCGAGGACAGGAATTGTATGCCGCTATGTACTGCAGAAAATGTAAGGCAATATTTTGTACCAACTTTTTCATAGTAAGATAACGTATTATAGCCATTACAATTAAGGCAATTTTGTAGTAGTTTAGCTGGGTGACAGAGGTTACCATTTTCCTTCGAGCAAGTGTTAACCTGTTCCCAATGTTTGGAAGTTTAAATATGGTCTGTATTATATACCGTATCAGTAATCAGGGTTGCTAAATTTATAAATTTCCACTTTTGATTTAAGAAAAAAAAATCACTTTGGCTAACTTTTGTAATAATATTGAGTTTTTTGGGCTTTATTTGAAAACGCTATTACTCTGTATTTCTGTCTTCATTATAACAAGTACATCTGGAAGATTTTATTTTCCAAACTCGTTATAATTTAGCGCTGTTCTTCTACAAATTTGACTGATAGATTTGTTCGTTTTTGTTCCTTCCATTGTTTAACAACAAAAAATTACTTGGACTGTGCAACATAGTTTTAAATTGACCAGAGAAGCCTTTTATTCACGAAAATTACCACTTCCATAAAATCCGTAAAAACAAGTAGCTATAGCAGCATAAAATAATGTAACAATAACATCTGATCCTGAACAATAAATCCTAATCCTGGATAATGATAAAAGATGGCAGGAGGGGGGGGCAACTATATTTTCAATAGCCAAAACGTATGTGGCTCAGACCTATTACCTCACAGTCAACTGCCATTAAAGTGGAAGTAAACCCCCCTATCGTTTTCAGCCAAGGAAGCTGCCATCTTTGCCTCTGTTTAATCTTTAACTGCCACAGTGCTGCACATGTGATCCGTTATGACACCAGCCATTGGATGGTTTGACTGTTTGGTTGAGAGCACAGCCAATGTGCAGTTAGCATTCACGGCATGCCTTTTTATTTTAGACTGTTAAATCGATGGGTTTACTTCCGCTTTAAGGTGAGACCTCATCCTACAACACTAGCCATAGATGATTATTTTTCTTCTTTTTTTTGGATCAGCCAGCAAGCTGATAAAAAACAAAAAAAAACAAAACAAATGAATTCCTCCACATTTGAGGTAGAGGGGTGAATCCTCTAGCTCTGCTATTGTATTTTGACAACGGTATTCCTCTGCTGCTAGAATACACTGATCAGTGTTGCAGCCAATTGGCTGCATGTGCTGATTGAACAGAAATTTTCCAGCATTCCTGTTTGAGAGGAATTGATAACTAGGTCAACTTCTCTTGAATGGGAAAGGTCATAGATGGATCAATATTTGTCCGGTCCCTGTTGACCCATCTTTGGCCAGTTTAACTCTTTTGGACATTAACCCTTTGGGACCTATTCCTCCCCCTAGTCATTTAGCCCATTCATATATTTCTTTTTCCTTTTTTTTTTACTTGTAGTTTTAGAACTAACAGAAACAGTTGTCCTGGAAAGTTTCTTAAATTTTTTTTTTTTACTCTAGCATTTTAAGAACATTTTACTCTTTCTGTCATGTGCATTTATAGTATCTCTGGATTTTAGAATGATCTAGATAAATGAAAACTTTACTCAAAGCAAAACAATCAGAATACATAATGTCAGATTATGTCCCTTTGGTATTTTCCTGTTTTAAATGTCAGTGTCAGAAGTTCAGAGTTTTGGGTGTACCTGCTTTGCCTCAGTTCACACACAGCAGATCTGAACATGACCAGAAGTCTTTGTGATGAAAGCAGGACTTAAAGTTTAAAGGAAAAGTCCAGCCTCAGCTTTTTAGGCTGGGCTTCTCCTAAGGTTACAGGAGTGCAATTCGTTTTGCACGCCTGTGACCCATTTTCAGCGGAGAGCGGTCTGAAGTCCTCTCTCCGCTGATGTCACTGCAATCAGTTGAGGCAGCACGTCATCCCGACTTAGGAAGTCTGGATCTGCTAGCTGCCTGGACTGATGGCAGTCTCAGCCTCTCAGCGAGAAGCTGAGACAGCCGCTCCACACCCCTCCATAGCTTAGCGCTCCAATGAGCGTGGAGAAGCAGAGCAGGAGAGCTGCTGACTGACAGTCAGCAGCTCTCCGTTCTGGGAGGTGAGAGAACCGAGCCATTGGCAGTGTTCGGTGGCTCGGTTCTCAGAGCAGAGGCACCAGGGGACAGATGCAGCATCAGTCTAATGCTGCATCCACCTAGGTAAGTATTAATCTGCAAAAAAATAACAAAAAAAACATACTTATCTTTAAAGGTTTCTGCAGACAGTGCACCCAAAACAATTTGCAGAACTTTTATGTTTTATTGTTATTTTACTACTAAATGTTATATTTTGGCTGAAGTTCTATTTAAGCAACAACTATATTATTTGTTCTAAAGCTAAACCCCAGGAATTAGTCAAAATGTGCCCTTACAGTTTGTCCTAGGGGCATGTTGCTAACTGTGGGGGGCGTGGCTGTGTTGTACACATCACAGATCTCTGCTCCAATCACAGGGAGCAGAGATCAGTGACACTGTTGCTAGGCAGAAAGGGGAGATGCTTGTTTACTTTAGCATCTCTCCGTTCTTCCTCCCGTGAGACGGACTCACGGAGGTCCCGACCGTCTCTCGCTGCCGGTGGCTCGCACACGATGGCACAGCGGCAAAATTAAAGGGACGTACCTGAACGCCCATTTGCCTGTCCCTGCCATTCTGCCGACGTATATGTGTGTGCGCCGGTCGGGAAGCGGTTATATGCTTTTTTATTTTAAGGGGGCATGAATAAGGGTAGGTGCTCTAAGGCACTTCAGGGCCCAGTTGCATGTTCACCTCCTTAAAGTGGTGTTCCACCCCAAAAAAAAAAATCATGAATGTGCCTTAACATTTGGAAAAACATATTTTTTTTACTCACCTCTAAATGGCTGTTGCTAAGGGTTCCGTCATAGTCTGCCTCCTTCAGTGCCTGGGCTCTTGACATCACTTCCCCTCGGCGCAGGAAGGGCTCAGCTCTGCCCCTTCCCTCTTGTCAATCATCTGGGACATGTGACAGGTCCCAGATGATTGCGCAGCCAATCACGGCGCGCTGCTGGCGCATGCGCAGTGGGTGCCCGGCTGTGTAGCCACAGCTGGGCGCCCACAGTTACAATGCCGGTGCCGCCGAACAGAGCGGAAGACGAGCGGGGCTTCGATTTCCCGCATTGCTGGACCCTGGGACAAGTAAGTGTCTGATTATTAAAAGTCAGCAGCTGCAGTATTTGTAGCTGCGGACTTTTAATTTTTTTTTTTAAAATGGGAACCCCTCTTTAAGCACAATGCAGGGTTAATAGCCCCACACTGCAAATCATGATGCCAAGGGACTGCTCACAGCCCCTAAACAGCCCTGAGGTATGGGCAGAAGAGAGCAGCTCTGGAAAGAGGGATAGGGTCAGTATTACACCTTTTTCCTACACCCCTAAACTAAACAGGCACTTAACCCTTGATCCCGCAATGGTAAATTTTATCTTATTTCTGCAGTTTAGCTCTAAAAAAAAATGTAGTTTTCTATCCAACAGCCTTTACATATTTTTAACACATATACATATATAAGTGTAGCACCCTCTAACTTAGGTAGGTGCTAGAGTAGTGGGTTTGTTTTGTACTGTCAGGGCAGGTAAATTTAGGCAGGCCTATGTTGTGAGCTAGGCCTGTTTGTTTTGATCTGGGTGCACGGGAGTGATTTAGTGTAGCAGCAGGTGACTGACATGTGCTTCAGCTCTTGGGCACCTCCTCTGGTTTTCAGAAGGTTCTGGAAAAGACGCAGGGCAGAGAGCTGGAGTGACATGGGGTGTATGTTGGAGCCCTGACCAATCCCCAACTAGGATTGGCAGGGGGCAGGCCTCCTATATACACCAATGGTCAGCCTGCTTTGGGAGGGGTTGTCGAGTGGAAGAACTGAATGATGTAGTGTTAGACTGTCGTGGTCTGAGGGAACCCCCTTTCTGGGGGGGGGGGGGGTGAACTTAGGCCTGGAGCACGGGAGCTCGGAGGGAGCCTCTCTCTCTAAACATTCTTTGAGAGGTGTCCTGGAACAGGAGCAGGAGGAGGACAGTTGGGAGCACTGCCAGGAAAGTCATTCAGGAGGGATCCATGCCGGGGTCGGTGAGTGAGAAGCACAGTATGAAGCTCTGGGAGAGACATGCCAGCATTTGGATGTAGAGCCAGAGGGAGGGACTATGGTGTTGTTTTGGAGTCAAGTCGTTGCAGCCATGTGGGCTGGCAAGATTTGCATCAGACGTGCTGGGATCAGTGGTCCACCAAGTGTCAGTTAGCACATTAATTTTTGTCTACAAAAATGGTTGCTACCTCAAAGGAGACTGCAGACCCCTGCCTGTAATGTGCTATCAGGAAAATGTTAGGACTTTTTCAGAGTGAGACCTAGCCATGTGCTAATGGAGACAGGAATCTAGTTTTGGACAGTGAAGTGAAGCAGGTGATCTCAAGAAGTGTGCTGGAGGAAATGTGCAGAGGAAGAGACTGGCAAATCTAGACTCAACCAACATTTATTTAATTGAGAAGTATTAATTATCTGGGCATCCCATGCCCCTTTTCCCCATCTAAGGTTAATGCCCTAATAAAAACAACAAAAACAAGCAAAACTAATCAAATACTGTATAAATCCAAGAGCACGAATCCAACCATGTACTGTAACTGTGTATTCCTATTTTAATCAAACATATTTACTGTATAAAGCAGATAATCTGATTTTCAGCAATATTTTTCTGCAGGTGAATCTTCCAGGTCCACGTGTTTTAAATTACATTGATTCATTTTCCACCAGAGAATGTTTGGTGAAAGTCAAATTCAAAGTCAAATTCACTGCTTTAAAAATGGAATGCTTGGTGTCTTTTATGCACTTCTCCCCAATCTACACCGGAGTTTCCTTTATTAACCACTTCAATACCACTAACCATCATATGACGTCCACAAGGTGGATCTCCCATCCTGGGTGGACGTCATATAACGTCCTCCTATTCCCGGCCACCTGCGGCGTCGCTCGGGACCTGGCGCGCATGCCCGGCGGCCGCGATGTCCGCCGGGCACCCGCCATTGCCCGGGAAAACAGCGGGACCATGGAGCTGTGTGTGTAAACACACGGCTCCACGTCCTGTCACTGGAGAGGAGACCGATCATGTGTTCCAAGTACAGAGGAACACCGATCGGTCTCCTCCCCTTGTGAGTCCCCTCCACCCACAGTTAGAATCACTCACATAGGCAACATATTAACCCCTGCAGCGCGCCCTAGTCAAAAGTGTCCCAAGTGTCCGCCGCAAAGTCGCAGTCACGAAAAAAATCGCAGATCGCCGCCATTACTAGTAAAAAAAAAAAAAAAATGCAATAAATCTATCCCCTATTTTGTAAACGCTATAACTTTTGCGCAAACCAATCAATAAAAGCTTATTGCGATTTTTTTTACCAAAAATATGTAGAAGAATACGTATCGGCCTAAACTGAGTAAAAAATTTAGTTTTTTTTTTTAAAAAATGGGATATTTATTATAGCAAAAAGTAAAAAAATGTTGTGTTTTTTTCAAAATTGTAGCTGTTCTTTTGTTTATGGCGCAAAAAATAAAAACCGCAGAGGTGATCAAATACCACCAAAAGAAAGCTCTATTTGTGGGAAAAAAAGGACGTCAATTTTGTTTGGGTGCAACGTTGCATGACCACGAAATTGTCAGTTAAAGAGACGCAGTGCCGAATCGCAAAAAGTGCTCTGGTAAAAAAGGGGATAAAATTGCCCAGGGCTGAAGCGGTTAAAACCAGGCACTGTTGTTTTCTTTTCTTGTGAGTGGGGTGACCGGTCTTGTATCTGCCTCTCAATAGTTTTCTGCAGGCAGTCTGTAGTTTGAGAACCTTTTGGTTACAATGCACAGCTCTGCTATCTGCACAGATTATTCTCTGCTTTAGGCCCCGTTCACATCTGAGCGATTTTCTGCTTGAAACTTGTAGCTCCAAAACACTCAACAAGCCAAATCCCATTCATTTCATGAGCCACTGTTCACATATAAGCATTTTGTCGCCTAAAGCAAAATGCCTGTCACTTTAAAAAAAGTAAATGAGCTTCTTTTTGGCAGTTTACAAGCGCTTTTGGTTCCATAGACTTCAATAGAAATTCCTGAAAACATGTGAGGCATTTTACAAGCATTTTGTCGCTTGCTTTCTGCTCAAACAGCAGCTCTCCACCCCTAATTAGACAAAATTATTAGAAAAATGTGTTTAATTTAATTTAGTTTTCTGTAAATTTTGTTTTGTTTATCAATTTTCTAAAGAATTCCAAGTTTTCGAGAACAATTCGAGTTCGGATCGGTCTAAAAATGATCGACCAATTTAAATCTTTGTGAAAAATAGCTGGCTGTTAAGCAGTGGGCCAGGAAGCCAGCCACCTCGTACTTAACAACCAATGAGTCATCAGCTGTCAGTGGGCTTCCCCACTGACTACTGAATTAAAAAAATTCCCGGCCTGCTGCTTAACAACCAGCTATTCTTCACACAGAAGTCAAATCGGTTGATCATTTTTGACTGATCTGAATTGTACACGTCTACCCCTAATTTCCTTTCCTTCTCCTCCCCCTAGTGCTTTCTATTGGCTAAACAAAAACACCTGAAGCTGTAATACGCTTGCAAAAACACTTTAAAAAAGCTGCAAAAATGCTTAAAAAAAACACCCGAAAAACGCCAGTGAATCGCTACATTCGGGTGTGAATGGAGCCTTAAATTGGATGTAAACCCGAAATTTCTTTTTTCTTTTTTTGATGTCATAATGTAGAGTATAAGATTTCCTATCATTTGTCTTGCTACAAAGTTAATCCAGCTCTGAGCAATCCTCTTTTATTGTTCAGCGAGATAAATCTTGACAAACAGAGAAAAACTTTGTCAAATCCTCCCCCTTGCTGTGAGTGACAGGTGATTTACATATCTTGTGCACTAGCCTAAGAGACATGCATTATTTTTTAATTCCCTCCCACTCCTTTCTTCTTCTGCTCTGCAAAGATTGGCTGTTCCACACCTCAGCATGATTTGGCATGCTGAAGTCATGTGGGGACTTTTCTGGGTTTTGACTGGATGTTAGTGATCATAGCAGAAGTTCAGTGTAAGAAATACACAGGAGAAAATGCATGTTTATAAGGGGAGTGTAGAGGTGGGCAGGGAGTCTACTGACATCACGACTCCACCCACTGAGCCCTGGAAAACAGATCCACCCTCAAAATCTGCAGTTTTTCGGGTCTCATAGCAGACAGAGGGGAGACATTTGACAGATAAGTATACATGCAGGAGGCATGTATATCCTTCTAGATAACCAATATTGCAGTAGTTTAGAAAGGATGAGAGTGGGTTTACATCCACTTTAAGAAAAACAAACATTGTTACAAATTACTTAAAAATAATTTAAATTATTTTAACACTGGCATGCCATTATTTAAATCTGAAAAGACACCAAATCATGCAGGTATGTGTTCATTATCAAAAATCAATAAAGTGTATATAAGCCTAAGGCAAAAATGTAGTATTTATAAGTGAAGTAGTGAAGAGAAATGTAAAGCTTCTTTTTACTTTTAATATTGCATATGTACAATTGTTTCTATATAATTTGCAAACCTTTGCCCCGCCTGATGTTCTGGTTTCAGTACTATGCTGGAGCGGGAACTATACCTTCTAATACCAGAAGATACAGCATATTAGAGAAAGGTAAAGTTCAGTTTTACAGCGCTTCTGAACAGGACTGTACCCTCTTGTCATATAATTCTGTACTGTACAAACTACTTCTTTAGAACTACAGAAAGTAATGTTTGATCCAGAGATCAGTTGGCATGTTTTCTTACTTTTGCTCATTCATAACTGTGATTGGTGCCAATGATTGGTTCCTATGCCAAATTCACACTTTGTCCACGCGCACAGATTCAGAACGTAGGCTTCTCTGACTTACCTTAACCACTTCAGCCCCGGAAGAGCAATTTTTACACTTTGGCACTGTGCTGCTTTAACTGGTAATTGCGTGGTCATGCAATTCTGTACCCAAATGAAATTAGCTTAATTTTTTTCCCCACAAATAGAGCTTTCTTTTGAGCACCTCGTGCAGTTTTTATTTTCTGCCATATAAACAAAAAAAGAGCAAACATTTTGGAAAAAAAAATATATTTTCTAAATTTTGTTAAAAAAAATACAATAAACTCAATTTTAGTCATACATTTAGGCCAAAAAGCATTCAGCCACATTTCTCGGGTAAACAAAAATTCAATAAGCATAAATTTATTGGTTTGCGCAAAAGTTATAGCGTCTACAAACTAGGGTACATGGTTTATGACTGCCTATCTCATTTCTTGAGGTGCTGAAAGGGCATGGCAGTACAACCCCCCCCCCCCCCCCAAATGATCCCATTTTGGAAAGTAGACACCCCAAGGAATTTGCTGAGAGGCTTGTTGAGCACATTGAATATTTTATTTTTTTGGCATAAGTGATTGAAAAATGACAAAAAAATAAATATAATTTACATAAAGTTGTCACTGAAATGATATATTGCTAAAACATCCCATGAGCATATGTGAAATTACACCCCAAAATACATTCTGCTGCTTCTTCTGAGTACGGGGATACCACATGTGTGGGACTTTTTGGTAGTCTAGCCACGTACAGAACCCCGAAAAGCAAGCACCGCCTTCAGGCTTTGTAAGGGCGTAAATTCTTGATTTATTTTGCCACAAGTTTCGGGAAAATGACAATACATTTTAATTTTTTTTTTCACAAAGTAGTCACAAAATGATATATTGCTCAAACATGCCATAAGAATATGTGAAATTACACCCCAAAATACATTCTGCTGCTTATCCTGAGTATGGGAATACCACATGTCTGAGACTTTTTTGGGAGCCTAGCCATGTAAAGGACCCCGAAAACCAATCACTGCCTTCAGGCTTTCTAAGGGCGTAAATTTTTGATTTCACTCTTCACTACCTTACACAGTTTCGGAGGCCATGAAATGCCCAGATAGCAAAACAATTTTAATGCACTAAAACACACTATATTGCCCAAATGTTTGGTAAAATATAAAAGATGATCTTATGCCAAGTACATAGATACCAAAAAAGGCATGCTTTAAAGTTGCGCACAACCGTGCAGCGGTGACAAACTACATACATTTTTTTTAAAAGCCTTTAAAAGCCTTTACAGGTTACAACTTTAGATTTACAGAGGTGGTCTACTGCTAAAATTACTGCCCTCAACCTGACGTTTGCGGTGATACTTCACATGCATGGTGTAATTGCTGTTTACATATGACACAAGACTGACGCTTGCACGCAAGCACAGGGGGGAGGGGGGGGGGTCAGGGGTGATTTTTTTTATTATTTATTTATTTTGCTTTTTTGTTTTATTTTTACACTGTTCCTTTATTTTTAATTTTTTTTTATCATTTTTATTGTTATCACAGGGAATGTAAATATCCATTGTGATAGCAATAGATAGTGTCAGGTACTCTTTTAAAAAAAAAATTGGGGTCTATTAGACTTTAGATCTCTCCTCTGCCCTCAAAGCATCTGACCACACCAAGATCGGTGTGATAAAATGCTTTCCTAATTTCCCAATGGCGCTGTTTATATCCAGTGAAACCGAAGTCAAGAAATGCTCACAGCTTCTGGTTTCTTAAGCCATAGAGATGATTGGGGCCATTCTGGTCTTCAATCAGCTCTATGGTCAGCTGGCGTAACTGCATTCTCAGGTTCCCCAGTGGGACAGGAGAGCCCGAGAAAACCATGGAAGACGGCAGGGGGGGGGGCATTCCCTCCCACTGCTTTTAAAAGTAGCCTAGTGGTTAATCAGCCACTAGGATTGCTTTTACATGAAAGCTGACCGCTGGCTGAATAGAACAATACCAAGATGATACCTAAACCTGCAGGCATCATTCTGGTATAACCAAGTCCAGAAACATACCAATACGTTGCTGGTCCTAGTTGGGCATATATTGTAATGTTCTTTTTTTCAAGCAGCCTGTGGGCTGACCGAAAAAAGAGATTGATCGGTGGGTATGCCCACCATTACAATACCGCCCTGCATCCACCCACCCACTTCTAATGATGGGCATACATGCACCATTTTTTTTTTTCTGTGGTGGTGAAATCACCTCCTGCAGCTCTGGAGTCGCTGATTTACGTACCGTGAGAGTAAACGCTGTTGCTGTCAAAATAAATAAATCAGTGCTGCAGCGTACCTGAAAAGCAAACAATGGTAACATTAACTCAATAAAACAACAACAATCTGTGCCAAAAAAAAGAGTAAAAAATATATGCCCCTAATGTTAGGGGCAAATCGACCCTCCACACCTGCCCCCATGCTTCGGCATAAATGCTCTTTTTTTTAACTGTAGTGGTGAAATCACCTCCTACAGCGCTGAAGTCGCTGATTTATGTATCGTGAGAGCAAACGCTGTTGCTGTAAAGATAAATAAATCATTGCTGCAGCTGAATGGCGTACCTGAAAATAAAATAATGGTTAACAATAAAACACAGTAAACAGTAAAGTATAAAAGAATTACATACCTGAAAAGCAAACATGATAAAACATTGTAACAATAAAACATTGCAGTTAAAAAATACAGTAAAACAGAGCAGAACAATAGCAAGAGAACAATAGAGAGAGAATAGAGAAAGAATAAAATGACAACTATTTTTGGCTTTTTTTTTTATATATTTTATATTATTTTTTTTTTTTTTTTTTTTTACACTTTTATTTGTAACTGTAACGGTTCCTGGTTTGGGTCTCTAAAAATGCGATGGTATCTTTAGAGACCCTGTGAAAGTATGTCCTTGTCTGTGCAGTTCTGTACCCTACGCTAATACTCCACTAGTGTGTAATAGCGTTCAAAACATTCACTGATGCAGAGACCAGGTTGGTCAGGACAGGAGGGACAATAATAGTGTCACGCCTAAATCCGCGCTTGCTACAGACAGAACATCTTCTTTGGGGTGATCGATTGGTAGGGGTACCAGGGAGGACATACAGAAAATGCCTTCCATGCTCACTGCATTTGCATTGGGAAGTTGGGCCACAGCACCATCTGGAAATAAAAAGGCTGTGATTATCTCTTTCTGGAATTTAAGGAAGGATCCAGTTCTTCCTGAAACTTTGCATTCAGCAGAGCCAATTGGAACCAGCGCCTGGCCTTACGGGCAATTAAGTACGGCACCATCAACTGGTCGTTGAGGTCCACCCCTCCCATATTAAGGTTGTATTCGTGGACACAGAGGGGTTTCTCCACAAAACCAGTCGCCGTTTGAATTTGGACCGTCGTGTCTGCTTGAAGGGAGGACAGAACGAAAACATTCTTATTATTCCTCCACTTCACAGCGAGCAAATTATTACATCTCAAGCAGGCTCTCTCCCCCAGCTTAAGACGGGAATCTACAAGCAGCTGGGGTAAGCCCTGGCGATTAGATTGCCGCGTACACACGAAGGGACAATCCCGCGGGATTATCCGCTGGACTGAAGTCCAGCGGATAATCCCCTCGTGTGTGGGCGCCGGCGGACTTTTTGGCGCCAAAGTCCGGCGGACCAAAGTTTTAAGTTTTGTTTTAAAATTATCCGCTGGACTTGGCAGTCCAGCGGACAATCCCGCCGTTAGTAGGCAAGTCCGCGGGACTTTTGAAAATGAACGGACTTGCCCACACACGGAGCAGTCCGTTCATTTCGAACGTAACTTCAGGTACGTAGCTAGCGTAGGCAGTAAATGCCGCCGCGCTAGCTCCGTCACCTGTCATGGATTTAAAGGGAATCCCCACGCCGAAAAACGGCGTGGGGGTTCCCCCCAAATCCATGTCAGACCCTCATCCGAGCACGCAGCCTGGCAGGCCAGGAAAGGGGTGGGGACGAACGAGCGCCCCCCGCCCCCTGAGCCGTACCAGGCCGCGTGCCCTCAACATGGGGGGTGCCCTGGGGAAAGGGGGGCCGTGCGGCCCCCCCACCCCAAGGCACCTTGTCCCCATGTTGATGAGGACAAGGGCCTCTTCCCGACAACCCTGGCCGTTGGTTGTCGGGGTCTGCGGGCGGGGGCTTATCGGAATCTGAGAGACCCCTTTAATAAGGGGCCCCCCAGATACCGGCCCCCCACCCTATGTGAATGAGTATGGGGTACGATGTACCCCTACCCATTCACCTAAGGTGTAAAATGTAAAGTAAAAAAAAAACACCCACACTTTTGAAAAAATAGTTTATTGCACTGCTCCGGGGGTCTTCTTCCGTCTTGGGGGTCTTCTCGCCGGACTCCCCCGCCATTTACCAAGCTCTTTTACCAGCGGGGGAAGTCCGGCTACCTTCTTCGTCGTCGCCGCCGTCTGGGGGTCTCGATCCGCCTTCGGGGGTCTTCTTCCGTCTTGGGGGTCTTCTCGCCGGACTCCCCCGCCATTTACCAAGCTCTTTTACCGAGCGGGGGAAGTCCGGCTACCTTCTTCGTCGTCGCCGCCGTCTGGGGGTCTCGATCCGCCTTCGGGGGTCTTCTTCCGTCTTGGGGGTCTTCTCGCCGGACTCCCCCGCCATTTACCAAGCTCTTTTACCGAGCGGGGGAAGACCGGCTACCTTCTTCGTCGTCGTCGCCGTCGTCTGGGGTTCTCGATCCGCCTTCGGGGGTCTTCCGGGGGTCTCTTCTGTTCTTGCGGCGGTCGTCGTCTTCCGCGCCGCCGGCGCCTTGTCCTTCTTCTTGTCCTTCTTGTTCTTGTTCTTCTTCTTCTTCCGATGTTGACCCGACGCTCTCTCTGCCCGGAATGCCTGTGCCGCTCTGCGCTAGGACTTATATAGGGGCATGGGGACAGGGTCACATGTTCATGTCACATGGTGACCCCGCCCCCTTGTGTTGTCACAGTCCCGGAGGATGCTGGGACTGTGACATCGCAAGGGGGCGGGGTCACCATGTGACATGAACATGTGACCCTGTCCCCATGCCCCTATATAAGTCCTAGCGCAGAGCGGCACAGGCATTCCGGGCAGAGAGAGCGTCGGGTCAACATCGGAAGAAGAAGAAGAACAAGAACAAGAAGGACAAGAAGAAGGACAAGGCGCCGGCGCGCGGAAGACGACGACCGCCGCAAGAACAGAAGAGACCCCCGGAAGACCCCCGAAGGCGGATCGAGAACCCCAGACGACGGCGACGACGACGAAGAAGGTAGCCGGACTTCCCCCGCTCGGTAAAAGAGCTTGGTAAATGGCGGGGGAGTCCGGCGAGAAGACCCCCAAGACGGAAGAAGACCCCGAAGGCGGATCGAGACCCCCAGACGGCGGCGACGACGAAGAAGGTAGCCGGACTTCCCGCTCGGTAAAAGAGCTTGGAAATGGCGGGGGAGTCCGGCGAGAAGACCCCCAAGACGGAAGAAGACCCTGAAGGCGGATCGAGACCCCCAGACGGCGGCGACACGAAGAAGGTAGCCGGACTTCCCCCGCTCGGTAAAAGAGCTTGGTAAATGGCGGGGGAGTCCGGCGAGAAGACCCCCAAGACGGAAGAAGACCCCCGGAGCAGTGCAATAAACTATTTTTTCAAAAGTGTGGGTGTTTTTTTTTTTACTTTACATTTTACACCTTAGGTGAATGGGTAGGGGTACATCGTACCCCATACTCATTCACATAGGGTGGGGGGCCGGTATCTGGGGGCCCCCTTATTAAAGGGTGCTCCCAGATGCCGATAAGCCCCCGCCCGCAGACCCCGACAACCAACGGCCAGGGTTGTCGGGAAGAGGCCCTTGTCCTCATCAACATGGGGACAAGGTGCTTTGGGGTGGGGGGGCCACACGGCCCCCCTTTCCCCAGGGCACCCCCCATGTTGAGGGCACGCGGCCTGGTACGGCTCAGGAGGGGGGGGCTCGTTCGTCCCCACCCCTTTCCTGGCCTGCCAGGCTGCGTGCTCGGATAAGGGTCTGACATGGATTTGGGGGGGACCCCCACGCCGTTTTTCCGCGTGGGGATTCCCTTTAAATCCATGACAGGTGACGGAGCTAGCGCGCCGGCATTTACTGCCTACGCTAGCTACGTACCTGAAGTCACGTGCTAAATGAACGGACTGCCGATGAGCGGCAAGTCCGTTCATTTTCAAAAGTCCCGCGGACTTTGGCCGGCGGATTATCCGCCGGAGAAGTCCGTGCGTGTGTGGGCAAGTCCGCACGTGTGTGGGCAAGTCCACACGCTCGGAAAGTCCAGCGGACCCAGCTGGAAAGTCCGGCGGGATTGTCCGCTGGACTAGGTCCGCCGGCAAAAGTCCGCACGTGTGTACGCGGCATAAAATCAACTGTTTCCACCTGAATTCCGGGTTGGCCAGTAAATGAGGGAAGTACGTGTGCTGCAGAAGTGGTGGGCTCCCAATTTGGATTGGCAAATGTGGCAGGAAGGGCACTATGGGTTTGATGGGCCTGTCATTGTCTTCTTGGTGGCTGTGGGACACTACTTGTGCTGGCCACCTCACCAGCTTGAACTGCACTTATGGGACTCGCCACGTCACAAAGTGTTACTGCAGTGCTGGATGTACAACGAGGATGTACTAGGCCGCTGGTGCTTGCCAGTTCACCAGAAGGATGAGCAACACTAGTACTGGCTCTCTGCTCCATACGAGAGCCCTGCGGTCCTTGCACCTCAACAACAGCAGAAGAAAGGGGTTGGGTACGCCTGACCTTGGCAGGGACCACTACTCCATTGTCAGAGCTATCTGTCAGGGTGCCGCTGCTGTCTACAGAATTGTATTCTGAGCCTGAATCTGACAGATGGGTGAATTCCTCTTCACTCTCATCTGTCATGCTCAGAAACGTGTAGGCCTCTTCACTAGTGTACCTTCGATTGGACATTTTGGCCTCTAAATTTACTGGTACAACTAGTGAGACTCACAGGAAAGGGCTGACCCCACTAAGTTTATGGGAACCCTAAACTACTGAGGATGCTAGTATAGATCTGATCAGATCAAAGATATTGATCCGTTCAGACACTATACTACTAAAGGGGGGTGTATGGTGTGCGTTAGCACTACTGGCACTAATCTGACGCTGCCTGGGGTGACGCAGACCCTAATTGATGCTAAAACCTAACTGATATCACCCGCCGGGTGATCAGGGGGTCAAACCTTTTTTTAAGTAATATACGGCGGGTACCTTGACGCTATAAAAAAATAACTACCGTATTTATCGGCGTATAACACGCACCGGCGTATAACACGCACCCCAAGTTTAGGAGGGCATTTTAAGGAAAAAAAGTTTTAGGAGGGAAGTATAGGGAAAAAAAAAACTTACATTTAAGCGTCATTTGCAGCTTGCCCAGCATCATTTGCAGCTTGCCCAGCATCATTTGCAGCTTGCCCAGCGCCATTTGCAGCCTTGCCCAGTGTCATTTGCAGTTTGCCCAGCGCAATTTGCAGCCTTGCCCAGCGTCATTTGCAGCCTTGCCCAGCGCCATTTGCAGCCTTGCCCAGCGTCATTTGCAGCCTTGCCCAGTGTCATTTGCAGCTTGCCCAGTGTCATTTGCAGCTTGCCCAGTGTCATTTGCAGCTTGCCAGTGTCATTTGCAGCTTGCCCAGTGTCATTTGCAGCTTGCCAGTGTCATTTGCAGCTTGCCCACGTTTAAATTTCCCGCTGCCGAGACAGACCGAGCGCCGCCGAAAAAGACCACTTCCCTGCTGTTTCTGGAGCGAGCGCAGGGAGCGGAGCAGAGCATTCGGCTCGGTCTTTTTCGGCGGCGCTCTGTATTTTTTGGCGGCGCTCGCTATTTTTCGGTGCCGCTCGATTTTTTTTGTCATTTTTTTGGGGGAATCGGCGTATAACATGCACCCACGACTTTCCCACGATTTTAAGGGGGAAAAGGTGCGTGTTATACGCCGATAAATACGGTAACTAACCAGCGTCACCTGTAACACTAATGCAGTGATCACTGGTGACAGGGGGCAATCAAGGGGTTAAAACTTTATTGGGGGGGTTAGAGGGGTACCCTAAAGCTACCTGGGCCTACCACTATCTGCCCTAACACTGATTAGTGTCACAAAGGACACCAGTACAGCGATCAGTGAAAAATCTTACAACTGCACTGGGTGACACTGTGACAGGGAGTGAAGGGGTTAACTGGGGGGGGGGTTGGGGGTTATCGGGGGGGGGGGGGGGGGGGTTGACAAGCGTGCCTACGTGTACTGGTGTTAGTGTAGTGTTGGTGTAACTTACTGTGAGATGTCTACTCTTCTCTCTCTGGAACGAAAAAAGTTCCACGAGGGGAGATGACATCACTTCCCCTGCCTGTGTTTACACTTATGCCCCGTACACACGATCGGATTTTCTGACAACAAATGTTGGATGTGAGCTTGTTGGCTGAAAGTTCGACCGTGTGTATGCTCCATCGAACATTTGTTGTCAGACTTTCCGACAACTATTGTTGGCTAGCAGGTTTCTAAATTTTCTGCCAACAAAACTTTGTTGTCGGAATTTCCGATTATGTGCACACAAGTCCGATGCACAAAAGTTCCCACATGCTCGGAATCAAGCAGAAGGAGCTGCAGTGGCTTTTGAACTTCCTTTTTCTCGGCTCATTGTACATCTTGTACGTCACCACATTCCCACGTTCGTAATTGTTGGCCAACATTTGTGTGACTGTGTGTATGCAAGGCAAGTTGGGGCCAACATCATTCAAACAAAAATCCACGGTTTTGTTGTCGGATCGTGTATACGGGGCATAACAGGCAGGGGAAGGATTTAATTTGCCAGAACTGATCACCAGAACTAATCCGATGGTCGCGCACACGAGGCCGTGCCCTATACAGGTACGGGATTTTGCACAGCTGTGCCATTGTGCCGCAGTATATGTATGCGAGCAAGTCAGGAATCGGTTAAATAAGAACTTCATTAAAATAAACGGGGACTGCTTAGCAACCAGTAACTGTTGAGACAATAAACACTTGGCTGAGAAGTATGTAATGTACAATATAGTGTATATTGTGCAGGAGTCTGTAAGGCAGAGTGCAGGGGTCAACGGTGTGTGAGTGCAAGGGTCAGGATTGCGTAACACACAGAGTGCTGCAGTCAGTGTCGGGTTTAGGATACATAACACAGAGTGCAGGAGTCCACGTGTGCAATGCATTGTGGTTGATTTACTAAAGGCAAATAGACTGTGCAAAGTGCAGGTGCCCCAGAGCGTGATAAATGAGCAGAAGCTCTGCTGACTTCCATCATCCCATCATGTTCAAGCAAAAATGCTGTTTTTTTTTTAAATTTCCTTGCAAGTGATCGGGTACTCTTTGCAAAGTAAAGATTTACCTCATTTACTAAGCTCTGGAGCAACTGTACCTGCAGAGTACAGTCTTTTTGCCTTTGGGAAATCAACCCCAATGTGTTTAAGGATCAGGAGTATGTAACACACAGGGGGTTAGCTACTAACAGAGGAGCGTGCAAATTATGGTGCAGCTCTGCACAGAAAGCAATCAGCTTCATGGTTTTATTGACAAATCTTAATTGAACAAGCTGAAGTTACAAGCTGATTGGCTACCATGCACAGCTGTACTCGATTTGGAGTCTACCAGTTTTAGTAAATCTCCCTGACAGAGTGCTATAGTCAGTGCCAGGTTTAGAAATAGAAGATACACAGAGAGCAGGCGTCAGTAATGCACAGAATGCAGGGGTCCATGAGTATGTAATGCACAGAATGCAGGTGTCCATGAGTATGTAATGCACAGAATGCAGGGGGCAGGAGTGTTATGTACAGAATTTAGGGGACAGGAGTGTGTAATGCATAGTAGAAATCAGGAGTAGCAAAAAAAGATTATTTTTCAAATACCATCTCAGCAGCCTTAAACCGCCCTCGGGAACTTTTTAAAATGGTCGCTCAGTCGATGAACCCGGTATGCTTAGAGCCCCCCGCTAACGAAACCCAAGATTTCTGCAATGAAAAATCAGATTTTTTCATCAACAAAATCGTCAACATCCGGAAAATAATTCATCAGAAAAAAACATCCGACGGCAGTCAACTAGAGCAAAAAGCCGATATCAACACAAACATCCCACAACCCCAAAGTTTTCTCTGATTCCAATTACCACGGATATCACTAAAAACATCATCAAAAACCTCAGAGACAGCACATCTCCTATTGACATCATCCCCACAAAACTCCTGAAAGATTGCTCTGACATCTTGGCTCCCACTCCAACGCACCTCATAAATCAATCGTTCAAAGAAGGGATTGTTCCAGGCGCCCTCAAACAAGGCATCATCAAACCCCTGCTAAAGAAACCCAACCTCGACCCCCGGGACCCTAACCACCGCAGACCGATAACAAGCTTGAACAACATCTCCAAGATCATGGAGAAGGCGGTAGTACAACAGATACAACGCCACCTGGACACACACAAACTCCTGGACCCTCTACAATCAGGCTTCCGCCCAGGCCATGGGACAGAAACCGCACTCCTGAAGATATGGGACGACGCCCTTGAAGCAGCAGATGACGGAGAATCATGTCTCCTGGTACTGCTGGACCTCAGCGCTGCGTTTGATACCGTGGACCACAATACTCTACTCATCCGCCTCACAGAAGTAGCAGGAGTCACAGACTCAGATCTACAATGGTTCGCATCCTTCCTAGGAAATCGGTCTCAGACGGTGAAACTAGGAGCTTTCACCTCTGAAACCCGGGCAATCTCTTGTGGAGTCCCTCAAGGATCACCCTTGTCGCCAGTGCTCTTCAATATATACATCCGCCCACTCCTCAAAATAATCAGAAAATCGGACCTCTGCTTCCATTCATACGCTGACGACACGCAATTATATTTTTGTATCACCGGACAAAAAGACCATCATCAGCAATTAGAAAAATGCCTCACTATGATAGACGACTGGATGACCACTAGCTCCCTCAAACTTAATGAATCGAAAACAGAACTTCTTATTCTACATGCAAATCAAAACCCCCGAACCAAGATCCCTTGGACACCACCCACCATCTTTGGACAGACCATCGCCCCTAGGACCAAGGCCAAGAGTCTCGGAGTAATTTTTGACTCAGAAATGTCAATGGATGCCCAAATAGGAGCAGTAGTCAGTGGCTCACACCATCTGCTCCGCCTGCTACGCAGACTCATCCCCTTCATTCCAAAGGAGGACAAAGCAGTGGTAGTTGGAACAGTCATTAATTCACGACTGGACTACGCAAACTCCCTTTACATAGGATTACCCCAATATCAACTTGCGCGCTTACAACTTATCCAAAATACGGCGGCAAGACTGATAACAGGAAAAAAACCCTGGGAATCCATCTCCCCTTCCCTGAGGAGCCTACATTGGCTAACCGTAAAGAATTGGGTCTTTTTCAAGACCCTCTGCATCACCCACAAATGCACTTATGGAAACGCTCCGGAATACCTTCTCGAGAAAATAAAACACTACATACCCAATCGCAGTCTTCAATCGGCTAATCAAAATCTCCTCCTCATTCCTAAATCCCGCTACAAATCAAAGGGGGAACGGAGATTCGCTGTCCAAGGACCACGGCTATGCAACGCGCTACCAACCGACATCCGCATGGAAGAAAACCATCAGGCCTTCAGGAAAAAACTCAAGACCTACCTCTTCTAGAAGCTTGACAACAAAGCACGAATACAGCGCCTTGAGGCGATTCAGTTCACATTGTAGCGCTATATAAGTTATTTATTCATTCATTCAGGAGTACAAAGCAAAAAGCGTACAGGAGTCAGGGGATTGTAGGGGTTAGTGAAAGGAAAAATTCCCCCCACAAGCAGTTTCCTCCCCCCACTTTACCCTTTCAGAAAAAATCCCTACTCCCTCCCCTCCAAAAAAACAGCACTAATTTACATGCTCACCCCTCCCAAAGCAAATATTTGCCCTCCTCCCCAACACAAACTATCCCTCCAATCCCCCTTCCTCAGCACAAATACTTAACTATTTCCCTAAATCCTCACTCTAAACTCAATCCCCCTTCCCCATCTCAGCACAACTCCCCACCCCCCTCAATTTCCCCTCCCAACACAAATCCTCTTCCCCTCCCAGTACAAATCATTCTTCCCCCAACCCCCACCCCCCCAGAATAAAACCTCTTCCACCACCCAAATCTTCCTTTTCGGCACAATCCCAATTCCAGTACAAATCTTCTCCCACCCATTTCCACTCTCTAAATCCCCCAGCAAGAATCCTCCTTTCCCCAAATACCCCTTTTCAGCACCACAAATCCCTCCAAACTTCTCCTCTCACCCTTCAAGCCCAATTCCCTCTTCTAGCACAAATCCTCCCCCTCACAGCATAAATCCTTTCCCCACTTCTAGCACAAATCATTCTCCCCAAATCCCCCTTCCCAGCACAAATCCCAGCACTTGGCTCCACTAACCCAGCTGGCAGGGACGTGTTAAGCCCCATACACACGCTCGGACAATCCGCGGACCAGGTCAGTCGGACTTTGTCCGACGTACTTTGTCCGATGTTGGCGTTGCGTACACACGGTCGGACTACGTTGTCGGAATATCCGGTCCGGAAGAACGTCGTGACGTAAGTCGTCGTCCACGAGATTACAAAAGGGAAGTTCAGCACCACGTCAGGCACCCGTTGGGCTCCTTCTGCTGATCCCGTGTTTATCGAGAGTTAGTGGAAGTTTGGTGACTTAAGATTCGCGCTTCTCAGTTTTCTGACTCAGATCGTTACTGCTCTTCAGTTTGTGCTTGTCGTGCGTATCTGTTTATTAGTGCGTGTAGTCAGTTCGCATTTGTTGGTCATTGCGGCCTATATCTTGATATAGGACGCTTTGATTTGCACTGCTTATTGTCTGCTCGTTGCTGGTATTCACTTCGTTCTTTCAGGCCTTGCTGTTTATCGGTGCTTTCTGTTTGTCCGTTCTGACCAGCCGACCTTTTGTGACCTTCTGAGCGATGTTTCCCGTGCGTACTCGTCGCCGAGTTCGTGCTGTACGCGGAATTGGTGTCGGGCTTTTAGCTTTGACCCAAGACCCGTCCATGAACAGAGTGACGAGGAGTATGTGGACCAAGAATTGGTTGCTTCAGCGTGACCAGTTCTCGCACATGCCTTTGCTTCGTGAGATCCGGGAGAATAATCCTGATGATTTCAGGAACTTTCTCAGGATGACGGACCCCGATTTTCACCGTCTTTTGGCTTTGCTGACCCCCTTTATCAGCCGGCAGGATACCTGCATGAGACAAGCCATTACTCCGGAGCAGAGGCTTGTTGCCACGTTGAGGTACTTGGCGACAGGGAGAAGTCTTCAGGATTTGAAGTTCTCTTCAGGTATCTCTCCCCAGGCCCTGGGAATCATTATTCCAGAGACCTGTTCTGCCATCATTCAGGTCCTGCAGGAGGACTATATTAAGGTAACATTTCTACTTTACTATTCCCTTCTATGTATGCTCTGTTTGCTAATGACTTGTATTTTTGACCTCCTTCCCTAATTACCATGATTGCAATATGTTCTAATATGCTGTGCCCCTTTTCTCCTTCATGCATTTTTCCCTTCACTTACCTCACCAGCATGCTCTTCTGCCCCAATAGACACCTATGGCCTAGTCACTTAAGCAATGTCTTTTGTCTGCTGCATAGTATTGTTTGCCCCAAAACACCCCCTAAAATATGCACAAATGTTTGCTGTGTGGTTTACTTCATGTAGAGCCCCCTTTTTTTGTTCTTTTGGTGGGGGGGGGGGGGGCAAACTCATTAGGAACCCCCTCCCCCAACTGCTCTGTCAGATGGTACCAATCCTTTATCTGCTGGCTTTCCCAAGGTCCATACACACTATATACCTACCTCTTTATAGTGCGCATCTTTAGGGATGAATTCAGCAAAGCATGTAGTGCAAGGGACTGCCTCCATACATTCCATTTCCTATTTTTTTGTCTTCTTTCCCTCCTATTAGCTTGCTTGGTAATTTAATAATGTCACACTGTGCCTGCCTTTTTTGGGGGGGGGGGGGGGGGGGGTGAAATGTTATTTGATCTTTCCTGTGGCCTGCCAATAGTGTTAAGTACAGAGGGTCTGGCCAAACTAGCCCACATTATTGAGCCATTTGCCAATCAATGAAGTGCAGAGGGTTAGCTGTCCACCACCCCCCCCCCCCCCAAAACCCCGAGTTATTGCCAATGGCCCATCAGAAGTGGGGGGATTGATGGGGGGGTGAGTAATCTGTGAAGGGGAGCCTCTACTTTTCTGTGCAAATACTTTCCAGCCTCCAATTTTAGACAATGCTCTTGTTCCAAGATGTTGATTGTCTAATCTGCTTGCAATGTTTAGGTGCAAAGTGACTATTTTTTTTTTTCTTGTTTCACTCCACAGTTCCCTTCCACGCCACAGGAATGGCAGACTGTGGCCTCCCACTTTGCCAGCCGTTGGGACTTTCCTAACTGCGGAGGGGCAATTGATGGGAAACACGTCCGCATCGTCCCACCGCCCAACTCGGGGTCCTACTATTATAATTATAAAGGGTTTAATAGTGTAGTGATGTTGGCGGTGGTGTCGGCAACATACGAGTTTATGTATGTGGACGTGGGGATGAACGGCCGGATATCGGATGGTGGGGCCATTACGCACACGGAGTTCTACTGGCGTCTCCAAAGTGGCAGTCTGTGCTTGCCACCTCCAGAGGAGAATGCCGAAGGACTCCCCTTCGTCTTTGTCGCAGATGAAGCGTTTGCGTTGACTCCCCATGTGATGAGGCCGTTCCCGATGAGGACCCTCACCCCGGACCAGAGGGTCTTCAACTACAGGCTGTCCAGAGCCAGAAGAGTTGTGGAGAACGCTTTTGGCATCCTGGCCAGCCGCTTCCGCCTGTTCCTGACAGCATTTAACTTGGCGGAATACAAACTGAACCACATAGTTCTTGCCTGTTGCATATTGCACAACTTCCTCAAAAGACATAACAGGAACTATGTGGTGCCCGTTGGCCCAGATGTGGAGGGCCCTCCAAATGCCGAACTCACAGCCCTTCGAGTGGCACGTCCAGGCTTGCCCCCTCTAAATGCCCGTGTGGTCCGGGACCAATATATGCAGTACTTTGTGGGTAGGGGGGCCATTGCTCTGCCTGACGATGTGTGAGAGGCATTTTTTAATAAATCTGATATTTTTACCAACCTATGATTTCATGTCATTTCAGTCTTCTTTTTAGCTTATTTTACTTTGACATTTTTTCCCTTTGCCTTCGACAGTGGGAATGCACTTTCTGGGCAAAAGGAGGTAACAGTCTCTTCTTCCCAAAAAGATTATTCTCATGTTGTGTGTTTGCTACCTAATCTTTGGTCTAGAGAAGGTTTGTACTGCATAACTGACACCCAAAATACTCCTTTTCATCACCAGGTCTGACATGTGTGTATTCTCCAAAATGCTGTGCTCCGTGTTTTCGTACAAAGCACTGTGGGTGTCATTTACATAAGTCAAATCCGCTATGCTCTACAAGTGCATTGAAAAAGTTCCCCGGGAAAGAAAATTGGAGTGCAAAGTGGATTTGCCTTTAGTAAATAACACCCATTGCCCCCCATATCCTTTTCATTTTACATACATAATGCATTGTGTTTTTTAAATAAGGAAGCCACACATTTAGAAAAATAAAAGTTTACTAGGAAAACATTCCCAAGTGCGTTTACAATCTTCACGCCAAAACTGACAACATCTTGGTTATTTACAACATTGTTTACAAACATTCCGCAATTGGTAAAACCAGGCATGGAGCAAAACAGAACCTAGGAACTTGGAAAGTTCAACTTTGTAAAGTGAAGACAAGATCAGACATGACTATATGTTCAAAGTGTGTTTGATCTTGCCTTCATCACATGGGGGGGTCACCCCCGAAAAGTGGAAATTTGGAACATGCACACAATTTGGGTCTGAAAATGGTCATTAGATGGGAAAACACATGCCTAGAAGCTTCAAAAGTGCCATTTTCCATCATGGGGATGAATGGACGTTTTTTGGGGGTGCAACCCCTTCACCACAACCACTTTCGTAGTTCGTAAAGTGTTTGCACCCCCAAAAAAACGTTGCCATTCATCCACCATGGTGGGAGCTAGCACATGTGGACACAATGTGTGCATGTTCCAAATTTCAGACAGTTTTTAAGTTGCAAATGTGTTCTGAAGCTGGCACAAATGTGTGTTAATTACTTGGTGCGTTTTCATATTTTTCCTAAAATATCAATGATGTTCTTCAATTTTTGTTGAACATCATTGATGTTTTGCTTTATGTAATCTAGATCTCTATTGCAGACCATTATCTCTCCGATGAGTACGTGGGCACTCTCTGTGGTAAAGTGCGATTTTTCTTCCACAACATCCACGTCACCTAAAAACCACAAACAAACAAAAATGGGGTGTTGGAAATGAGGCAGCCATACATGGATTAGCTTACCAGTAGCTGTGTTCTCCCACACTCACCTGTTGTGGTGACAATTTCTCCAAGTTCGATGATCTCTCCTTCCTCCTCCTCCTCCTCCTCTGCTTCTGCTCTTTCCCCTTTTTTGGTAGGTGTTGGTTTGGGGGTTTCCTCAGACGGCCCAAGTTTTCGCTCCCCTATGAGAATGTCCAAAAGGAAGATTTAGCAACACAAGCTATTGAGGGCAGAAATAGGAAATGACAAACATTGCTTGAAAGTGACGGACACTATTTTAGTTTGGCCAGTTACAAATGTCAACTACATGAATGAAGTCACTTTGTAAAGGTGCTAAACTGACTAGCTTTTTGGTAGAAGTTTGTGTGATGGAGACCCCCCTCTAGTATCCACTGGAGCACATGTGTGGAAAAGCATAATAAAAAGGGGGTTTGGGTGTCCCAGCACTAGTGCTCTAGAGTCCAGATGGGTAAACAGCTACTGAGTGACCTCTCCTTTACATTGAATAAATTGGCTTTACATTCTTGATGACATTTCTAGTGAGAACAAACTTCCTTTCCCCAAAAAAACACCAAACATCGTATTATAAGTGGCCGAACGATCGAGGTTGCGTACGATCGAATGCACACACACACGACCATGACAGTGGCAGAAAGATCGAGGCTGAGTACGATCGAATGCACACACACACGACCATGACAGTGGCAGAAAGATCGAGGCTGAGTACGATCGAATGCACAGACGAACCTGAAAGTGGCCATTTTGGAATGTACAACTTGGTAAAAATCAAAACACAATGGAGCAGTATGCAAGCAAGAAATCAAACACAAAACACAACTACTTACTTTTTTGAAGAATTCTCTTGATCTTTCTGTACTGATCGGCCTCCCTCAGTTTCAGGTCTGACCAGCGTTTCCTGAGTTGCTCCTTGGATCGTTGTACCCCAAAATTATTGTACAGCCTTCTCACAACTTTAGACATGATCTTGGCCTTGCGGACATTGGGGTTGAGGTAAGGCCCATACTTCCCATCATAGTCGCTCCTCTTTAATATGTCCACCATCTCCAACATTTCTCCAAATGACATATTGGAGGCCTTGAATTTCAGGTTCCGGGATCGGGACGTTTCTGCCTCCGGACTTTCCTCGTCCTCCTCCTCGTTGGTGGGATATTTGTGGCGCACCTGCTGTGTCCCCGCCATGTGCTCTCCCCACTACGCCGTAAAGAGAAGGGGTGGGGAATAGACGAGAAAGATCGTCAGGGGCGGGCGGAGTTTGAAGCATGCGCAGTGTATATAAAACGTCACACGCCTGTGTCGTAGCCACGATCTGGGAGACGAGGGGAGAGAAAGCTCACGCACGAGACGATCGCTACAAACGAAGGTACAATTTGACGTTGGTACATAACTAGCCTAGACTGATTAGAACTTGAGGCTTCTTTATGGAGAAGATTAGGAGAGTTTAGGCTGACATTATTTATATTGTTTTGTGTGGCGTTGTGTCTTGCAGAGGTGATGGATGCCTTCTACAACGTGAGCTTTCTCCCACACTTCATTGATAAATACCGGCAATTCCCCCTCTTATGGCAGGCAAAACACAGGGATTATAGCAACAGACCAAAGAGGTACGCAGCCCTGCTGAAACTGGTGGCATTTGTAAAGCCTACCCTGCCCATGGCAACCGTCGCAAACTTAAAAGTGAAGATCACCAACATGAAGACTACCTATTTCCGGGAGCGCAATAAGGTCCTGAAGTCACAAGCATCTGGAGCTGCAGCAGCTGATGTCCATGTCCCCACGCTCTGGTACTATGACAGGCTCCACTTTCTCAAAGACCAGGCTACTGTCAGGAAGTCACTCTCGACTCTTCCTTGCACGCGTCCTTCCACGCACGCCACCCTTGATGAGGATTCCGAGGACCAACCTGGGCCTTCCAGTCAGGAATATGTGCAGGTGCCCAGCTTGTTCCAGGTATAGTAGTTTTGGAACCAGTTTGTTGAATAATGAATGATGTTCAGTTAATTCAGGATCCCCAATTGCTTATTTCCTAACGTGATTGACATATCAACAGACAGTGGTGTGGGAGACATTTTTGGGAAGAATCTAAACTGCAGGGCTGAGAATTGTATGGTTTTGTATTTGAAAACATTTTGCAACAGTCACTAGATGAGAATTGTGTGTGTTTGATGAACAAATAACTGAAACTATGTCCCTTTTTCATACACAGGAAGACCTCAGCCAGGAGGTGGCTGTGGAAGGTGGCAGTCAGGAGGAGGCAGGGGGTAGTGGCAGCCAAGAGGGGGGTAGGCGTAGGAGCCTGACTGTCTCCCAAGTCTCTCCCCTCCGCCTTCCCTACAGAAGGGCGAAAAACATGGGGGAGGTGGGAGAGTCAGCGCTCCAGCTGATAAAAGATGCCTCAGCCTCCCTCTATGCCACACCCACCTACGAGGAGGCCTTTGCCTCCTTGGTTACAAGTAAATTTACGGGTATGGAGGCGGGGCAACGCAGCATGTGTGAGGAGGTCATCCTCAAAATACTAAATGAGGGGATGGCTGGGGAGATGACTCCCCTCACACATGTTTGCGAGAGTGACCTTGCTCCGCCTCCTCCTCCTCCTTCTGCCACCCCACCAGCACCAGCACCACGGCGTGGAAGGAAGCGTACAAGGAAGACAAGAGAGTGACAACCTGGACTCAGTCTGGTCTGAGAGAAGATGGAGCCTCTCGTAGTACCAGAGCCTGGGGACCTAGATGGCATCTGCTGCAGTTCCGGATGTTTTGGACTTCAGGACCAGATTGCGCTCCCTTATTATTTAGATAGGTAGTCTTCATGCCCCCAATTGTTTAAGTCTGTAAAATGATGGTTGCCATGGGTGTCCAAGGCTTTGCAAATTCCCCAAGTTTCACCATGGCTGCGTTCCTCTTTGGTCTGTTGCTGAGACCTAAATAAAGGTTTTTTTGATTTGAAATAATCATTGACTATTGTGTTTTACTTTTCTACAATGACAGTTTTTCTTTGAGTAGGCAGGTACATTTCACTAATCCTAGAATTAACAAGGGGCACCAACAACCAACAAACTCCTAGTAAATGTAAGCAAGAAATACAAATGTTAATAATGTGGTTTTGCTAAGTTGAGACATACAAACCCCCTCCAAAAAAAAAAAAAAAATCTCCTTCAAATATGTATTCCCCCAAAAAAAAAAAATCTGGGTAAAAAAATAAGAAAGATTGTATTACGATCTGAGTAAAAATAAACATGTAGTGTATAAATGCTGCAAAGTAATAAAGAAGTAAGTTTGTGAGAAGTGCGGGTGAATAGGAGCAGCTAAAAGATGTCATTCTTGTTGCATTGTAAAGAAAAAGAGAATGCGCTGCATTAAAGACATTTTAACATTGCAGCGTGACGAATGTGCTGTGTCGATTAGGAAAGGTAGTTTTACCTGACCGAGCGCTTCCGTCACAGAATTTCTTCTGAGCATGCGTAGCACTTTGTCCGTCGGACAAGCGTACACACGCTCGGATTTGGTGTGATCGGACCGGGTTGACGGGAAATCTTTCCAGCAGGAGATAAGACTTTGTCCGACGGACAAACCGACGAACACTGTCCGATGGTGCATACACACGGTCTGATTTTTCAACAACCTTGTCCGATCGGACCAAATTGATGAAAAAGTCCGACCGTGTGTATGCTGCTCATTCCTATATACTCCAGAGATCTCCACTGTGCCCCATAGCTTCCCCCAGGCCCAGAGGGCATTATTCTGCTAAGAGAAATGACTTTCTCCTATGCTGCCGAAATCCTAAAAACCAAGATTTGGCTCCTCTCATACCTAAGATAGACAGAGAGCAGAGCCAGTTCAAAGGAAATACCTCTGAAGGGGAGGGACCACTAATTAAAGGGGGATACAAATGTTTAACCCCTGTCTACACTTTACTGACACAGCTGGATTATAACATTTTATACTATATGCATATGAGTATATGTGAAGACTATGTATGACTATGAATTACTGTCATGCCTTCAGCATAGGGTTTATACATGCCTACCGTTATTGTACTTATAACTTGTCTTGGGTTTTACGTAGTGGCCAAAGTGATCAATGTTAGCGCATGAACTTGTTTAGCACTTTTTTGGCCCTACTGTGTCTTTGTGTCTCCCATAATTTTTTACTCTCAGCAGGAGGAGGCACCAGAAATAGGAAACCAGCCACCATCTTGGGTACATGTTCAGCCTGGAGAACTATTATTGCGCTGTGGCAGCAACACTGGTGAGCATTATAGACTCTTATTTACACAAAGCATCTGTCACATACTTTACCAGTTCAGAGGTACTGTATATTGTTTTAATTTATGTTTTCTGAGTGTTTATATTTCTATTTTGTCCTCCATCCACCCTGTTCTTTTAATAAAGCTTGAAGCTGTGCACAAAATCTGTATTATTGAAGTATAGCTGGACACGTCCCTTGAGAGTGTGGCATCATACCAGTCAGACTGGAGGAAAATGATGTTGAGAACATGCAGGATAAACAACACTGGGTTTTTACATGACCAACCCAAAGACAGTTGGAAAATGCGTATATTGTGGTAGGGCAAGCCCATGCCACTGGCTAAAATGGCAGCCTAGGCCAGATTGTGGAGTAAACAAGCACATTATTGATGCAGGTGTGTGCTGCCTTCATATTAGTTTCAGGATTAGAGGTCAGTGTCCCACCCTCCATGAGTTCAGTGTGTGAAGGGAGCGGGGAGAGGTGCATGTCTGTACCGTAATGTCCTGGTCAGTACAGACCTAGGCCCAAGCCTGTGATGCATGTAGCAGCTGGGACCTGCATAATAAGAAGCCAAGCTGAGGTACAGTGTTTTGTGCATGAGTGGGACACAGTGTGACTGTGTGTTTGATGGTCAGGAGGACCGAGGCATGAGGCCTGAGCTGCAGGACTGCTAGAGAGCCACAAGGCTGATTACTGTTTATGTTCATTTGATGGTGGAAACCTCTGCGTGGGAATCTGTTTTATGAGAACTTTTGCACTATTTTAACTAAAAGTGGGCAGGAAAAACCCTGAAATGTACTTCTGGCATGGAATAAAGTCACTCTTTTGCACTACCAATGAGCTAAACAACCCCCAACTTATTTACTTTTACTTTTACAATATGCAAAAAGACTAGATTTGTCTATAGTGAACTAATTGTGAGAGAAATACAGTATGTCAGTTGTCATTACTTACCGGTACTAACATCTACAAAAGCTGATTCCATGGTGGTTTTGCTATTATTATCTTCAGTTCTTTCTGAGCCCAACCCAAAACAGTGTGTGGGGAGTCAGATGTCCTTAATGGCCTAGCAGCAGCAGATTTAAAGTTCTGAAGCTACTGTATAGGTCATGATATTCACCACCTCAATGATTCTCTTGTTACCACACTGTATGCATAATGTTTTGTAGCTGTGACGATTATAGGGCTAATTTATAGCCACTGGAGCAAAGTAAACCAGTTCTATTGCCATCCTTGTTTAACTTTCTAATACCTACATTTTCATTATCCCTAGTATTTATAAATTAGCCTGGACTGAAAATTATTTTCTATAGTATCTAAAGCACTCTCAGAATTATCATAAGTGTTTGTGATACAGAATATTCCTGTGTGATGGAAGTTTTCAGATGGCCCAGCTATCAACAGGTCATTGGAACCCTCACATGTCTAAGAATAATATTTTGATACTCTACACCAGGGGTAGGGAACCTTGGCTCTCCAGTTGTTTTACTTTTTAAATAGATTTCACATAAAGTTTACACCTTTATGTTACCTTATTTCATTTCTAACCATGCATTTTCTCTTGACAAGAGCTTAATGGCACAATCATAAACAGTGCGAGAAAATGAAGCATAGTCTGTTCCTACAGGCTCTAAATGTACTCATTAGATGAAAAGCAGGATCATTTACTTTGTGATTGGCCTTAGATACCTACAGTACAAAGAAATAACAGGAAATCAATATTAAATACACAGTATGTTCTTAACACTTCACAGTTAGTTAAAGGCCAACATTCCTGATTCAAAGTTATCTTTCTATCTGAGTATTGGTACATTATGCTCTGTTTTCTATGTATACTTTTGCTAATGTAAATAAATATAAAGTGCTTTTAAATTCGATTTTTCTTCTGGTAATTTTTAATGTGTGCTCATCCCTTGTGTCTGCCCCTCATAAGGCAAGAAAGCCTCACTTTGTAGGTTATGCCAATGGCTCAAGCTCAACATTCTCAATTAGAATGGAATTAATACTGGGAGTTCTCAAAGACAGGCACAAATGTTCGTCTGGAAAATTAGTATTGGTCTCATTCAGCCTGCATAATTATATTATGCTGTACTTTAGTTTGTTCTATTGCAGGGGTAGGCAACCTTGAAGAGGTGGAGATCTACCTGAACAACATGGGAGAAGTCAAAGATCACCACGCACAGTGTCGCCTCCTCACACCAGTTTTAAACCTGTAATTGCCTTACTATTGTGTCTCAATCACTTGCATTGCACAGCAATCATGGGTTTAGATCAAGAGGTGAGAAGGCAACACATCTCCTCCTCACCACCTGTCAAACACACTCAGATCGCTTTTTAGAGGAGCAGCAGTGCTTTCTGCACTTGTAAATGAGCCCTTAGTTGCATTCGGTAGGGGCACTCTTAGGGCTCGTTCACAGGTAAAACCCTGCAGTTGAGTTGTGGTCTTACTGCCCGAATCTCTACCGCCTTTAGCTGCTGAGGCAGCAGCCAAATGTTTACACATGCTGCAACAGGAATTAAGCCCCCTGTTGCTTTTGGTGCATGCTACCGCCTGCCAATCTTGACCTATTCAAATAAATGGGACCACTCCACATGGGACAGGAGCCAGTACTACAGAGGAGGCATTAGCTTATGCGGCTCTTGCTCCCTACTACAGCTCCATCTTTACAAGTAGTCCTTCTGCAGTCTACTCTGTTTGATGCTCTGGGATGGTGGGTTAGCAAGCCCAGACCGCGATCTACCAGTCACCTCTCCGCAATCTACTGGTTGATCGCGATCCACAGGCTGCTGACCCCCGCTCTATTGCTATCTTGGTACACAATTTTATATCTGTATTGAAATATACACTCTTATTTGCATCAATCTCACTTTTGAGATATTCCCTTCACCTTATAATAAAACATAGTGCCATATATCACTGTGACCTGTGGTGTCTGTACCCCTATGTCTTTAAGAGATATGTTCATGCTTAAAGTGGTGTTTCCACCAAAAAAAAAAAAAATTTCTTAAAAATCATTAAAAAATAAAAATAAAAATAATTGGAAAAAACTAAATTTTTTACTCACCTCTAAATGCCTGTTGCTAGGGTGTCCCTCGTAGTCTGCCACCTTCAGTGCCCGGGCACTGATATCACTTCCCCCCGGCGCCGCACAGTCATCTGTCACATGTCCCAGACGACTGAGCATTGTATCACGGCGCGCAGCGCCGCTCGCACGTGCGCAGTGGGTGCCCGGCTATGAAGCCATAGCCGGGTGTCCACAGTAAGAATGCCAGTGCCACGAGCGGAGCGGGGAACGAGGGAGGGCTTCGTTTCCCTGCATCGCTGGACCCTGGGACAAGTAAGTGTCCGATTATTAAAAGTCAGCAGCTGCAGTATTTGTAGCTGCTGACTTTTAAAAAAAATTTTTTAGGGGGCACCCCACTTTAAAGCCAGATGCATTTGTCATTCAATAATCTGTCCGTGAACTAGTTCTGTCTCCAAAAAACTATCTATGCCATGAGTTCCGAGACATTCTTGAGTATCCTCAAAGAGGGTATGAGAATGAGCCAATTCTCAATCATCCTCCTAAGGACATTAACCTTGAGTACAAGAACGGCGTTTGGACTCAAGTGCATCATCTCTATGTACCTGAATGGTTTTGGGTAGAAGCCCTCAGGTTGGTAAATGACTCTAAGCTTTCTGGAAAGTTTGGGGTTTCTAAGACAGAAGAACATTTAACAGAAAGATGTCAAGAGATGTGGCCCTGTGTCTGACCTGTGCACACAGTAAAACACCCCAATCTTCTCCTGTCAGGTTACTCTAACCAACGCCTGTTCCATCAAGACAATGGGGGTCAATTTCTAACAACAGATTAACTACATTAAAGAAGAATTATTAGAAATTGACTATAAATACTTTAAAAGAGGCTCAGAAATATTACAAGAAAGTCGCTGAACACCTTATGTTTCATGTGGGTGACAAAGCTTGTTTATATACAAAAACTAATATGGCTAAAATTAGGATAAATTAGAACATTTACTGTCCACGCATAGGTATCACAACCAAAGATTAGTGTACCAATAAGCAAACTAGCCTAGCAGACAACTAGGTCTGCATTTATCAAACCGTCCCCTTTGCTTCTTCTGCAACAGATTAACCACTTGCCGACCAGCTCATGCAGATATACTGCGGCAGGTCGGCTCTCCTGCACGAACCGACGTACCTGAACGTCGGTCCGTGCAAGGAGGATAGCGATGGACTCAATGACCACTGGTGACCCGCAATCGCGGTGAGGAGAGGCAGAACTCCGTTCTGCCAGATGAAATGACAAAGATCTTCTGTTCCCTGTAATCGGGAACAATGGTCTCTGTCATGTTACAGTAAGCCCATCCCCCCTACAGTTAGAACACACCTAGGGAACACACTTAACCCCTTGATCGCCCCCTAGTGTTAATCTCTTCCCTGCCAGTGTAATTTTTACAATGATCAGTGCATTTTTATAGCACTGATCAATGTAATTGGAGTATCAAAAAGAACTCTGGACAGCCGCACACCGGAGGAAGATAAAAACTTTGATGATTTATTTAAAAAACAGGAATTACATCAATCCACAGCACAGCAAAGCAAAAGGGGGGGCACAAAGCTGACACGTTTCGCACTATATGTAGTGCTTACTCATAGCTCACTGATCAATGTAATGTCACTGGTGCCAAAAAAAGTGTCATTTGGGGTCAGATTTGTCCGCCGCAATGTCGCAGTTCCGCTAAAAAGTACAGATTGGCGCCATTACCAGTAAAAATAATTAAAAAAATTCCCTAAATCTATCCTGTAGTTTGAAGACGCAATAACTTTTGCGCAAACCAATCAATATACGCCTATTATCAATTAACTGATTGTTTACTCAGTCAATAGTTTTACTTGTTCGCCAGATGGCACGCTAAGCCCCCGTACACACGACCGCAAAATCCGTCCGATTTTTTCCGACGGATTTTGTACGAATCTGGTGTTGCATACACACAGTCGGACAAAGTTGTCGGAAAATTTGAACGTTCCTAACGTGGTGACGTTCGTTGCGTACGACGGAACTACGTAGAGGCTAGTAGCCAATAGCTTTGGTCTCGTAATTTGATCTGAGCATGCGTGGCACTTTGTCCGTCGGAATTCTCTACACACGATTGGAAAAAGTCTGATCGGATTTTGTTGTCGGAAAATTTGAGATCCTGTGCTAGAGCCCACACACTTTCGGATTTTCCGACAACATAATCCGATTGGACTTTTTCCATCGGAATATCCGACCCTGTGTACAGGGCATAAGATTTCCTGACACCAACATGGCAGCATACTAGGGATAGAGCTCTGCTTTATGAGCATAAAAAAAGGCTTAGTTAGTCACCCCCCCATTTTTATTTTTTCCTCATACCTCCACGCACCAGTGAAGAGTAAGCAGTTCTATGTCCACACTTCTGCCTCAGTGTAGTAGCCATCTGGGTTGAGCCTCTCCCAGTGTGAAGTCCCAGCGCTTTGGCTGCTAAATGCTCTAAATAGCCTGGGAGCCCCTTCTGTGGGTCTTGATGGGGCCTGCAGTGTTTCCTCACTAGGAACGAAATCTGCCATCATGTAAGTGTCTGCAGTATGGGGTTTGGGGGGACAAGCTATTTCATTCCTTCTCTCTTTTGGTCCCTTGTACCGCTCAGGGTTGCCTTTCCCTTTATTTCTGTCTCCCCATATGTGTATTCCTCTTACCTTTGTCCTTGGTTCATTCTTTTTTGGCTCCTTTTGTCTCCATTTTAGCTCTCCCTGGACAATTCAAAAGGCTCAGACTGCATGTTCATGCTCTAAAAGATCAAGAGCCAGAGAGGACAGACATTCTTCAGTGGAGCGTAGCCCTAGATGACACTGCCACTCAAGGGAAAAATTTCAAGGAAGACATTTTACCTCCTCTTCCCCCGAGCAACGACAGAGCCCCAGTAAAAGCAGCTCTGGCTATGGCTAAGTGGACAAATGCATATTTCAAGCGAATGCAAGTCTGAATCCTGCAAAATGCCTGTAGGGCCTGTGGCGCAGTACCTATGCCCAACATATTGGTGTGTAAAGGCTGCCTGGAGGAGTTTGCAGTCAACATGCAAGGCCCAAAATGTCATCATTATTTAAAAGTTGTGGAAAGGCTGCAGTGGCAGACCTGGTAAGTCATGATACAGTCTGTGGGGGTCCCAAGTTCAAGACCCGGGCATTCAGTTCCTGACACTGCTATTCACTTAGCAAAGTGAATGTTGAACATGTCAATAATCTAACAGTTGGCCTGACTGAGTTGACATTCAGGCCACTGGAAAAGCAACCTGGCATTTAGCCCTTATCCATTTATCTGCTACCCTGCCGAGTGGGCAGCCTGCAAACAATAGTAGCTTCTCTTCATCAGAGGAAGAGTTGCTTGGTTTTAGTTGTTCCCTCAGGGAAACATATACCCAGGCATTCAGGCAAGCTATTACAGGGGTTAAAAGAAAAGGTTGTATTTCCCCTTTCTTCAAAATGGCAATTCTTTTTCCGTTCATGAAAAGAAAAAAAAAAAATGAAAGCAGGTAATAAAGCAGGAGTTAAAAAAATGGGTCAATCGTCTATTCAAAGCGTATCCTTGTCAGGAATTGGATATAGCATCGATTGAATCTCTGCCTACTGTAGATGCCTGCCACCTGGCAGTAGCCCCTACCTCAGCAACTAGTGGTCGAGGGTTCTGAACCCAGAATATAGAGGCAGCATTTGAAAAGGGAATCCCTAAAGCTGATATCATTGGGTTCTAGTTGAAATGAATGTTTCGACAAACTCTATTGGAGAGGCGCAATAAACTCAATCAGGTGCTCAGCCAGGGCAATGCTATACTCAGTCATGGCTAAGAGGGCCTGTGTTTGCTTCTTCAAAGCAAAATAAGTGTAAGATATCGTATGACAGAAAATCTCTGTTCGGTAGTAAATTGGAGACCACCATATCAGGAGTGACAAGTGGCAAGTCCGGTCTGTTCCCACAAGACGGACAGCAAAAGGGATCGAAATTTTGTTTCTCCCAGTAGGTTCTGCAACACTAGGTCCAGGGAGCATAGAAACAAAAATGAAACAAAACAACAGTCTTTGCGCTAAATTTATGGAGTCCAAACCAGGAACACACTAACCAAGGGATTCATTAAAGGAAAGAGTTAATATAGTCTATCCAACACCACACTCCTTGCAGATCAGTGATCAAGGGGAGACTGATGGCTGTGAAAACATAAGGGAATACAAGCGCACAGGCTCATGGTACAAATAACATCTGTTTATTGTAATAAAAAGGGTAGAATCGATACACTTATAAATGTAGGTGAATCATAAGTGTCAAAAAGTTCCTCCAGTGAAGAACCCTGAACAGGGTCACATCCAAGTTCCGGGGTTAATGAGACATCCACAGGATGGATGGATAAGCTTGCTCTGCAGACACTGGCTCATCAAGCAGCTGCCGACAGGCTGCGAGCGAGGCGCTCACTGACTCTAGGAACGGCCGATCAGGAAAAAACTGTGGATGTCTTCAACACTTGGCCCAGGGAGAGTTTAGATGGAACAAGCTAGGCACATGCACGTAACTCCAGAAGATGGCCACATAGTCATGGAGCTCCATCCCGCTCCGGCCCTTCAGCGCTTCTAACAACCGGCAGCATCGCACAATTCCTTCCACACCCGGGGGGATCATCTCATGTCAGGCCAAGGGAAGGGGAAGGCCAAACGGTACTTGCAGGCTCAATTTAGCACGATCCTGGCGTCTGATGAGAATCCCAAGATGGTGGCGGCAGAGACGCTCCATGAGGAAGCACACGCAGGGATCCTTGTTAATTCTCCCTGGCGGGACCCGCAACACGCAGATGTAGGTGGATGCAACCCTCACTCCACTCCACTCAGGGGCACAGCATCTCCAGCACCCACAGAGTCCTTTATTGACCAAACCCTGGATGATCTTTTAATGTCCCTTATGGCTGCAGCCTCTCCAAACCCTGATGAGCCCTGGCACAACACAGGCCAGATCCCCTTGCAGCCACAGGACTTATCATTCATTTTCACGATATTTGCAGAGATGCTTGACAGAGGATTGTCCCAGACAGCAGCCAAAATCACATCAGACATAAAACTTGACCTTCAATCCCTGGGCTCTCGCATTGAGACCAAAATGGACGCCACGCTCCAACCAAAACACGGAAGGCATCCAAGACCTACACAACCAGCTGGACATTGCTATGACCAAAATTCATAACCTTGAGAGCAGGTCCAGACGTTACAATTTTAGGATCAGGGGGCTACCTAAATCTATCACTGATATACCTGAAGCAGTCAGTTCCCTCATCAAGCATCTTATTCCAGATATTCGCTCTCATAGGCTGGAACTTGATCGAGCTCACAGAGCTCTGGGTCCCCCCTGATCAGATGGCCTACCTCAAGACGTCGTGGTCAAGCCACACTTTTACGCAATCAAAGAGGAAATAATGAAAAGGACCCGCTCCACCGCACAACTACAGCTTATGGGGCACCCAATCCAGATTTTCGCTGACATCTCCCCCTCCACGATTAAGAGAAGAAGGGCACTTAAACCATTACTAACAGCACTGACCCAGAAGAACATTAAATATTGGTGGCTCTTTCCCTTCAGCTTGAAATTTGAATTCGACAACAAGCCATTCAAATTCTCCACCTTTCCCGAAGGTGAGCACCTCCTACAGAAATTGGGCATAATTTCCAAGGATCCTCCTTCCCCAATGCAAACATCCTCTGCCACCTCCTCTAAGTGACCCCCTCCCCCCCCAGCTTGTCCACTCACCTCTATTTGGCAACAATCCAAAACCAAAAAGGCCAAAGAAGGCCTTCCACCCTGAAACGCTCCTTTGCTACCTCATCCACCTCATCTCCGCTTCCGAATTGACCCTGTTTCCTACAGGTCCCGTTACACCTATACTATATTTTTCTCAAATCAACAAGTGAACTCCCCTCCGGACTCCAATCTCTCTCTGTATAGCTTTGCACTACTAACTGACTGAATCCATCACAGCTATACACTGCACTGGAGGCTCGATTACTCTAACGCAGTGCCTTATGGTCTCACTGGAGTTTCTCTGGCCACTTCCACCTCGGGTTGGGCTGGACAACTATTCAGCTTAATGTTTCCTTTTGCTGTCCTTAATGGTTTTGACAGGCACAGCTCCCTTTATCCCCTCTATACTCTTACCTCCCATCCCCCCCTCCCATACCCTCCCTTACCCCCCCCCACCCTCCCTGTCCCCTTTGTCTTACAACTTATTTGCCTCACCTAGGCTGGATTTGTTTGTACTTTATTTACAGGTGTTGGCAATGTTGCCAAAGTTTTAGCAATTTTCATAATTTCTTACAAAGGAGTGCTGCGGCCGGAGCGGTACTCTTGCACCTCCTCCTGCCCGTTGGAGACATGCATTTATCCCCTCTCCTGGTCAGGATTTCCCCTCTGGCTAGAGGGGAAACATTCTTATATTTAAGGGTATGGCGGATTTATTTAAGGGTATGGCGAATTTATTCTGTTTTGTTCTTTTTCTTTTATCTCTTCCTTCTGGATCTTTTCTACTGTACTAACTTTTCCTTCTTCCTAGTGACCTGGGTGACTTTGCTTCCCTTCTGGACTCCTAACAACAACAGAGTGAATGGGCTCCTTATATTCCTCCCCGGAACTCACACCAGGTTGGGGGTAAGTGACTGGTACTCACTGGCATTCTATACCAGGTTGTTCCATGGCTGATACTTCCACACCAAACCCTTCCTTACGCATTGCCTCACACAATGTTCAAGGAATGAGATCACCAGTTAAACGCCGGAAAATATTCCAACATTACCATACCCAGAAAATGAATATACTATTTTTACAGGAGACACATCTTCCTCGCTCCTACTCCCCCTCATATACAAATTCCCCAAATTCCACCTCGCTAATGCGGAAACCAAAACTAAAGTGGTGGCAATATTTTTTTCCCGATCTTGTAATCTCTCTCTCATTTCTGAATTCTGGAAGGTAGATTCTTACTTGTCAAGGGCCTCATAGATGGCCAACTCTACTCCCATAGCCATTAGGGATAACCTGGATATACATGGGGTCAGGTGTGGGCCACAAACCCACAAATGTGCACTTTTTGCAGATGACATTCTGCTCTTTATAACCTCACCACTAACCTCGCTCCCCAACATTTGCAAATTGCTGGACAACTTTGGCATGATCTCAGGCCTTAAAGTGAACAACAGAAAATCAAGGGCGTTGAATATAAAACTCCCTGACCATTTAGTATCACTATTACAGGACAAAGTCCAATGCATATGGAACGATACAGTCATTCCCTATTTGGGGGTCAATCTGGGCAGGGGTAATTCGGTGAAAAATACTCTTTTACCACGCATCTTCTACCTCTTCCGGTCACTTCCCATTCCAATAGCTAAAGATCACTTACGAAAATTTCAATCGAAAATTGTCAAATTCATTTGGGGCACAAAAGTGCATAGAGTTGCCAGGGAGACCCTTTATTGTTCTAGGGACAAAGGGGGTGTGGGACTCCCGAACTTTCTTTGGTACTACCAAGCAGCACAACTGACCGAACTCTCTTTACCCCAAATCGGCACAACCAGACTGGATTCACATAGAAAGACAAGCGATACCTCACCACACTCTAGACTACCTGCTCTGGTGCCCTCCTAAAGTCAGATCTGCCATTATGACTTTCACACTCTCCCACTCCCTGGTGATATGGGATTCCCTTAAGAACAACCCACACCTGATCTCCACTTGGCGCCCACTATCTCATCTTTTCCGCCATCCTCTATTTCCCCGCGGGTATGGATATAAGGACCTGTGTGAGCAAACTTGAGATGCCCACTTCAGAAAGGTACCGACTTCTCCCATTTTATTAATAAACTATGGACCTCAAAACCCAACCCACTTTCTATTACAGATTATGAGCATTGGTGTGTACAGGACATGGAGCAGCGAGGGGGCATTTCAGTGATATATCAGTCATTGGCTAAAGTGTATTCTAAGCCCCTCTATATTCGGGAATGGGAGAGGGATCGGAGCCAATCCTGGAGCTTAGCTGAATCTTGAATATGGCACTAGTGGAAGCGAACTTGAAAGTTCTCATGCAATGGTATCTTGTCCCTTTAAAACTAACTAAAATATATCCGACATCCCCTCCTTTGTGTTTCCGAAATTGTGGACAGATTGGTTTGATAATGCATGTATGGTGGGACTGTTTAAAACTAAGAGGTCTCTGGAACAAAATCTTTCACATGATCCGGAAAATTACAGGCCTGGCCATTCAGAAATCCCCCCATGTAGCGCTACTTAATTTCCCGATTCCAGGAGCCCCCAAACTGCTGCGACGCCTTATTATGTTTATATTTCTTGTGTCTAAATTGACAATTGCTAGGGCCTGGAAACAAGCTCACATTTCCTACACTTTGGTTGAAAGGAAGATCTCCTGGATCATGACCCTGGGGAAAATGGTCAGTACCTTACTCGACACCACTGAAAAATACGAGGTCACCTGGGAACCATGGTCTCAATATGTTCGGCTGTAGCTCACACCCTGCACCCATCCACGCTCCTAAAAAGGGGGCGAGACTCACCCAGTCACTTTGTTTTCTCTGCTCCTCTCTTCTTCCTTCTTTCCTTTTTCCTTCTACCTTTCCACTTTATCCCTTTTTTAGTAGGTCCCCCACTATGACCTAGGGTTAGTCTTATAAAGACTCATTGGTTGTTTTTCCGGTAATTTCTAATTTTATAGGGCACCTATTTGGTCTGGTCAGCCCAGAGCCTTGTTAAGGGGCTTCTAAAGCTTACCCATGATATATCTCTGTGGTAGATGTTTTCCCCCAAGGGGACTTTCCCGAATCCTACAGGAAGAGGCTCTTGTGTTTGACCCCTTTCCCATCCTACAAATTTTGGGGTGCCACCTATCTATACATAGTTCTAGTTATACCTTATGCTACAGTTCCACTTTCTGTCTCAGTTGATTAGTTGCATGGACGCTTCTGAGACGGTTTATATTTGTACCATCCAGTTCAATGTCTACTACAAGTTTGTCATGTTATACAGTTTTTCATAAACCACTAGTTCTCATGTAATGACCGGGGCCACGGGTGAGGCGCTCCTCCACCTTCCGACACAGTTAGATCCCAGTTGGGGTGTCGGGCGATGGTCGTCTCCCCCTCTAAACTCCTGGTCTTATTTCAGATTTTTTTCTACCAGGCATTTAAAACGTGATGTCTAGTAAAGACTCTTCACTCCTCTATTGTACTTAAACACATACCAACTGTTACTCTGTAAGTCAAAATACAACATTGGTCTCTTCCTTTTTTGTATACTCAAGTAAAAAACTATTGAAAATAGATGGAACAAGCTCACAGTGGACACTGTTTGGTTGGCAGGACAATGTGTTGGCCTCCTTCCTCAGGTCCCTTCTTCACTGGAGGAACTTTTTGATGCTCATGATTCACCTACGTTTGTAAGCTTGTAGTTTTTATCCTTTTTATTACATTAAACAGACATTATTTGCACCATGACCCAGGGAGCCTAGAGCCTGTTGCCAGGCCAGGGTCCCAGGTAGAGGATGGAAGGAAACAGACAACCTTTCTCAAGGCCCATAAGTCAAAAACCCTGAATATGCAATAGGAACCTACTAAGCCCTTTGATGAGCACATGCCCTGACTCTTGCAGTAGGAGCCAGAATGGCACGCTGCACGGGTACCTGGACAGTAAGTTGTGGGTGAAGGCATCAGTCACTCATGGTCATTTTAGGAGATACCTCACTGCTCCTTCTCCAGATCAGTTCTCTCCTAAGTGGCCAGATTCACCACAGAACCAGGTGGGTGGCTACAATGGTGGTCACCTGGGTGGGAGGGGGAAGTTACCCTATGTAGAATAGGGGTTGTATAGGGGTATCTGTCCTAGGAAGTAAGCCGAGGAGAGGGGGGGGACCTGCCCACCCTTCTCAAAAATGAGTTGTGTCGGTAGAGTACAGTGAGTAGCCAGTGTGAACTAACCTAACGGTATTTCTACACTGCACTACATCACTGTGTGGGAGTTGGCAAAGACCAGGTGATAAAGAGTCTCTTGGAGTTTGTGCCAACCCGCCACTACAGGGTATTGGATCAAGTAGGAGGAGGTAAACCTTTTGGGTTTTGCTACTAAAATGGGGTTAGGTGTTAATCAATGTTTGGAAACAGTGGAGTTGGTTGTATATTACCGTCATGATGACATATGACATCTCAGTTAACCCTGCAAGGGCGTAAGGGAGCATATTACCTGGTGGAGGCTCCATTTTATACAGGGAGCTACCTTGCAATGGGGGTGTTCACTTCGTGGGTTTGGACCCTGCCGTTCGGTTTGTGGCATAAGTGACATAAGGGGACGCAGGGGTTTGCAAGAAGCCTACTACATGTATGAGACGCCAGGGCTAGCGTCATTGCAGGTAGCTGAGACCTTCATTGTAGAATTTACCTGGGTCCCCGGTAAAGGATAAGGGGGGTCCTCCGATTGTAGCAGCGAGGGAAACCCCATAAAACCAAACCTTGCATAACTAAATAAAGGCAGTAACCAGTATGTTAGCATATCTGACCTCGAGCACAAGGTCTTTACAGATGGATGCGAGTTGTTGTGCACGTCCGACTCGTAGTATTGGGCTTCTCTCGGGAAGCACTTCACTGCAGGGTAACCTCTCGGAGTGTAAAGCAGGGTGGTAGGCGACAGGCAGCGGGATACATGTGTTAGGAGTGCAGTCTTGTGTCCACAGTCTCTGAAGTCAATAGGGTGATGCAAGTAGGTCAGAGAAGTGCACTATGAGGTGTGGGTGAGCAGTATGGCAATCAGACCAAACATAGGGCAGTCTGTGCATATTTCTAGAAAGAGGGGGATGGACGTAAAGTATGGGGAAGCTGCACTCCCCGATATAGAGTTTGAAAAAAAAGATTGAGAACAATTCCCCGTGTTTTTTTTTAGCAGCAATTTGAGAGTGTCAGGGCTCTAACCGCCCTGGGCAGGTTAGCCTGAAGGTGCGCAGGCACCTGGGCAACCCTGGCCCCCGTGAGCATCAGCGCGCGCTACGGCGCGCGCTGCGGGCGCGTGCATGCGCCCGCCGGACATGTGCGCGCGCTCCCGTGCACGAATAGTGGGCGCGTGCGCCCCCGTGCGTGTACACGTGCGCGATCGGCGCCGCTTTGGCGCCAGTGGCCCTATTTAAAGGGGACAGCTGCCTGCATGCGGCGCTGTCCGTCTCAGCTCCCATCTGTATCCCCAACCTGAACCTGTCTGCTGATCCTATCTGTGACCCGGCCTGTCTGACTCTGCTGCCTTCTCCGTTCCTTGACCCCGGCTTGTTTGACCCTGCTTTGGACGGTTGTTGTTGCTGAACTTCTGGCTTGCCTCCTGACCATCCCTCTGCCTGCCGTCTCTGCTTGATTACCTTGCCTGTTGTGACCCGGCTTGCCTGACCATTCCTGCTTCCAGTGTTCCTGCACAGGTCCCGCTGCTGCTGCTGCTGTCTGCTGCTGTTCCTGTTGCCGGTCTTCCTTCTGTATCCTGTTGTCTGCCGAATCATCATCTGCAGTCCAACCATCCGGCCAAGACCTGCATCCTCCCAGCATCGGTCACCTGCATCCACACGGACACTCCTACCCGCTGTGTTCACGGCTCCGCTGTTCCCAATCCAGCAGGCCCTGAACCAGAGCTGTAAGAGAGGTCTCCAACCGTCAAGCCAGGCTCATCACTACCAGGTACCTAACAGTACGGACAGCCCATATGACTGAGCCTGCGGAAGGAGCCTCTGCCATGCAGGAGATCTGCTCCCACCTGGCAGCCCTTACACAGGCGGTGAAATCCCTGCAGGAGGGATATACCAAGCTGGAAGGTCAAGTGCAACAACTCGCCAGCCCCATGGCTGCTGCACCTCCTCCACCGCCAGTGCAACCTGCCTCTCAACCTACAGTGGTGATGCTCCCCCCCGAGCCAAGAGTTCCTGTCCCAGAGAGGTTCTCAGGCGACCGATCCAAGTTCCAGGCCTTCCGGGATGCTTGCCAGCTGTACTTTGCCCTGCAACCCCGGACCTTCTCCCTGGAGGCCACCAAGGTGGGATTCGTGGTGTCCCTACTACAAGGAGAACCCCAGTCCTGGGCCCACCGTCTTTTGGGTGCTAACAGCATCATGACCCAGACTTTAGCCTCCTTCTTCCAGGCGATGGCACAGCTGTACGACGACCCTCAACGCACGGCTACAGCTGAATCCGCCCTATCCGCGCTCCAGCAAGGCCGCAGGACAGCCGATGACTATATCACGGACTTCAGGCGTTGGAGCGCGGATACACAATGGAACAAATCGGCCCTCAGACACCAGTTCCGCATGGGCCTCTCAGAGGGTTTGAAAGACGAACTGGCCCGTGTAGGAGTCCCAGAGGGCCTTGAGGACCTCATCACCCTCACGATTCCGCTAGACCGCCGCCTTCGGGAACGCCGAGCTGAACGCTCTGCATTACCAAATCGCCCAGCCTGGATGGTCGCAAGGGCTCCCGTTCCTGCCACTCGTTACCTACCTGCTCCCTCTGCAACCCCGATGGGACCTGCTCCGGATGGCTCCGAACCGATGCAGATCGGTCTCCTGCGCTCTCCTTTGACGCCCGAGGAACGGGCCCGACGCCGCCAATTGAACCTGTGCCTTTACTGTGGGGGCTCCGGACATTTCGTAAACAATTGCCCTGTCAAGTCACGTAAGTGCTTGTCATTGGTTTCTTCTCCCTCTGCACCCTGTTCAGCCAGTACCACTCACCTTACCCTTCCTCTGTCGTTGCAGTGCCAGGGAAGGACAATAGTTACCAACACCATCGTTGATTCCGGGGCGTGCAGTTGCTTCGTGGATGCCACCTTTGCCAACACCCACGCCCTGCCCCTCCAGAAGAAGATTTAAGGACTTTCTGTGTTTCTGGCTGATGGGTCCCGCATTAAGTCAGGGGCCAGGTGACCCAAGAGACTCTGCCCTTACCCGCTACTATTTTTCCTCAACACCAGGAGCTCCTAACCTTGGACGTGATCTCCTCTCCCTTGTTTCCAGTCATCCTGGGCATGCCATGGCTTCAGGCCCATAACCCGCTGATCCACTGGTCCACTGGGGAGGTTGAGTTCCAGTCCCACTACTGCCAGGAACACTGCCTACCCACAAGCCCCAGGATACCTGCTACCCTGCTTTGCCTAGACTCTGACCAGGATCTGTGCCAGTCTGTACCCCAACCTTACCACGATCTCCTGGATGTGTTCAGCAAGCGGGGAGCAGACTCCCTTCTGCCCCACCGCTCCTATGACTGCCCCATCGAGCTCCTTCCTGGGGCCGAGATTCCGTTTGGTCGCATATTCCCTCTCTCTGAAAAGGAGCAAGAAGCTTTGAAAATTTACATTTCGGAAAACCTGAAGAAAGGGTTCATCCGCCATTCTACATCTCCCGCTGGCGCAGGAATATTTTTTGTCACCAAGAAAGATCAGACCTTGAGGCCCTGCGTGGACTATCGGGAGCTCAACAAAGTTACGGTCAAGAACCGGTACCCTCTGTCTTTGATACCCGAACTCTTCCAAAAGCTGAGATCAGCAACAGTCTTTACCAAGTTGAACCTAAGGGGAGCATACAATCTGGTCCGCATTCGGGCCGGAGATGAGTGGAAGACAGTGTTCCGGACCCGCTTCGGCCACTACGAGTACCTGGTCATGCCCTTCGGGCTCTGTAATGCCCCGGCCACGTTCCAGCATCTCATCAATGATGTGTTCAGGGACTTCTTGGACATTTTTGTAATTGTCTATCTGGACGATATCTTGATCTTCTCCCAATCCCTGGAACAGCATCGAGGGCATGTGGGCAAGGTACTTCTTCGACTCCGACGGCACGGCCTGTATGCAAAGGCCGAGAAATGTAAATTCGAGCAGCAGGAAATCCAGTTCTTGGGACTTGAAATCTCCCCGGCGGGCATCAGAATGGACCCTCAAAAAGTGTCTGCTGTTCTTGACTGGCCAACACCTGTAGACAAGAAAGGCATCCAACGGTTTGTTGGGTTCACAAACTTCTACAGGAAGTTTATTAAGGGGTTCTCTGCCATCATCACCCCCATCACCCAGCTGACCAAACAGGGCACACGTTTCCACTGGGGTCCAGAGGCTCAAGGGGCCTTCGACCAACTTAAGAGACTGTTTACCTCCGCTCCCATCCTCAGTCACCCCGACCCTGCCCTCCCATACATCCTAGAGGTCGATGCATCAGAGGTAGCGGTTGGGGCAGTTGTGTCACAACGACAGGGCAATAAAGACGCTATGCACCCCGTGGGGTTTTTCTCCCGGAAACTTTCTCCAGCCGAGAGGAATTATGATGTCGGGGACCGTGAACTCTTGGCTATCAAGTAAGCACTAGAAGAGTGGAGGTACCTCTTGGAGGGAGCAAGTCACCCAGTGCTTATTTATACGGATCACAAGAACCTTGAGTACCTGCGAACTGCCAAGCGACTCAAACCCCGACAGGCCCGCTGGGCTTTGTTCTTCTCAAGGTTCTGCTTCCACATCACGTATCGTCCCGGATCCAAGAATGTAAAACCTGACGCACTCTCGCGGATGTTCGACAATCCCAAGGACTCTACCACCCCAGATACCATCCTATCAACAGGCAACTTCCTACTATTACAACCAGATCTGCTGTCACAAATCCGGGAGGCATCCGCCAATTCCCAGGGACCCCTCGGGGTCACTCTAACATCCAGAGATGGGCTTCTCTGGAGGGGGAGTCAAGTCTTTGTCCCGAAGCAGTAAGAGTGAAGGTCCTGGCCCTACTACATGACCACCCGCTGGCAGGACACTTCGGAGGCCGCAAGACAGTGGAGCTGGTGCAACGCACCTTTTGGTGGCCAGGGCTGAGGGAATTCTGCAAAACCTACGTTAACTCCTGCCCTGTCTGCTACCGCAGCAAGACGTCAAGGAACCGAACTTGGGGACTTTTGAAACCTCTCCCTGCACCTGACCGACCTTGGAGAATGATAACAATGGACTTTATAGTCGATCTTCCATGTTCCGAGGGGTGCTCTGCCATCTTTGTGGTGGTGGACCGGTTGTCCAAAATGGCCCACTTTCTGCCTTTAAGGGGAACTCCATCAGCTACAGAGACAGCCCAGCTTTTTATTAAGGAAATAGTCAGGCTGCCCGGGGTCCCGGCCAATATAGTCTCGGATAGGGGGGTTCAGTTCACGTCCCGTTTTTGGAGAGCCCTTTGCGAGATCCTTGAGATTGAGCTGGCCCTTTCCTCCGCATACCACCCCCAAACTAATGGGCAGACTGAACGCACCAACCAGACTTTGGAGCAGTACATAAGGTGCTTCACGTCCTTTGTGCAGGACGATTGGGTGTCCCTATTACCTTTAGCGGAATTCTCATATAATAATGCCAGCCATTCTGCCACAGGGCAATCCCCGTTTTTTGCCAATTACGGTTTTCACCTGTCTTTTCTCCCGACTTTCTCCCAGAATCTCCAGTCCCGGCAGTCCAGGATACAGCATCGTTCCTCAGCCGCAACAACCGGATACTTCAAGAAGCGATAGCCAAGGCTCAGGAGGACAGCAAAAAGATCTTCGATCGGAAGAGAAGGGGAGAATTGAACTTGCAAGTGGGTGACCAGGTATGGCTAGCTACAACTAACCTTAAACTTGCCTGTCCCTCTAAGAAGCTTGCTTCCAAGTTCCTAGGACCCTTTCCAGTGAAGAGGAAGATCAATGAGGTCCGCCGGACATGTGCGCGCTCCCGTGCACGAATAGCGGGGGCGCGCGCGCCCCCGTGCGCATGCACGTGCGCGATCGGCGCCGCTTTGGCGCCAGTGGCCCTATTTAAAGGGGACAGCTGCCTGCATGCGGCGCTGTCCGTCTCAGCTCCCATCTGTACCCCCAACCTGAACCTGTCTGCTGATCCTATCTGTGACCCGGCCTGTCTGACTCTGCTGCCTTCTCCGTTCCTTGACCCCGGCTTGTTTGATCCTGCTTTGGACTGTTGTTGTTGCTGAACTTCTGGCTTGCCTCCTGACCATCCCTCTGCCTGCCGTCTCTGCTTGATTACCTTGCCTGTTGTGACCCGGCTTGCCTGACCATTCCTGCTTCCAGTGTTCCTGCACAGGTCCCGCTGCTGCTGCTGCTGTCTGCTGCTGTTCCTGTTGCCGGTCTTCCTCCTGTATCCTGTTGTCTGCCGAACCATCATCTGCAGTCCAACCATCCGGCCAAGACCTGCATCCACCCAGCATCGGTCACCTGCATCCACACGGACACTCCTACCCGCTGTGTTCACGGCTCCGCTGTTCCCAATCCAGCAGGCCCTGAACCAGAGCTGTAAGAGAGGTCTCCATCCGTCAAGCCAGGCTCATCACTACCAGGTACCTAACAGAGAGACACATGTTTTCATAAAATGTAGCCTTTTATTACCAACAACTGATGAAATATTTATACATCATATAAAAAATAGAAATGGTTAAAATATGAGCTCTGGTTTATACAAGAACAATGCAGATATTAATGAAAACATATACAGACTTTAGCGTAGTTTATCTGTACTAGGATCAATATTTTGTACAATGAGTTCCCATTTTCATAATTCAAAGAACCATTTTATGTACGGAAATACCCCAATGCATTTCAACCTAGAACAAATAATGGTCTTCTTCAGGGGTTCTCATATTTCTGTTGAATACAGCAAATGGATACATCTAATATTAGGCAACATTGAAATATCATTTAGTGGATGTCTATCAAAGATGACAATATTTACCCTTTCCATCAAATATATGCATTCGAACCAGAGGCTTTCATTAAAACCGCCAGTCTCCCTAATGCCCCGTACACACGGTCGGAATTTCCGACGGAAAATGTCCTATCGGACCATGTTGTCGGAAAATCCGACCGTGTTTGGGCTCCATCTGACTTTTTCCTGCTCTCAAATTTTCCGACAACAAAGTCCGATGAGACTTTTTCCGATCGTGTGTAGAGAATTCCGACGGACAAAGTGCAATGCATGCTCAGATCAAATTACGAGACCAAAGCTATTGGCTACTAGCCTCTCTACATAGTTCCGTCGTACGCAACGAACGTCACCATGTTCAGAATGATCGGATTTTCCGACAACTTTGTCCGACCGTGTGTATGCAACACCAGTGTCGGACAAAATACGTCTGAAAAAATCTGACGGATTTTGTGGTCGGAATTTCCGACCATGTGTACGGGGCATTAGAGGTAATCCTCGGACTTCACCGCAATGCCAACCATGTCCAAAATGGCCCCCCCGGGGTGTGAGTATGCAACTGGGGCCCCTGTAGGGCCTACAAGCGGTCACGATAAAGCGAGACTCCCACCGTTGGTAGAAGGAAAAGAGCGGTGACACCTAGGATTTTGTTATATTTATTATACATAGGTTTAAAAAAAAAAGGGACAAAAGAGAAGAAAAGGGTAAAAGAGAAAGGCAGGGTGGGCTAATATGGAGGCGAATTAGAGATTCTTAAAGAATTCATATTGTTAAATATATACGTATACTTTATCTATGCGTAGGTTAAACTATTTGTACTGGAATATGAAAGACTGTATTAAAATGTGTGTTGATACATTGTGGGCCAAACATAGGTTGAAAAAAACAAAAACAAAAGTGGGTTGAAAATATGTGATAAATGCATGAAAAGGCATGTATATCAGTATGAAATGTGTATCTAAAATTATGTGTGCACGGTGCGTCCTGCGGTGCAGAGAGCCAAGAACAGCTCCACCGCTCAGGCGCGGAAGATCGCCTGTCGGCGAAAAATCACGCGCATGCGTAGCAGAGACGCCAGGCCCACAGCAGCACGGATCCCACGCATGCGCACGTCCACCCCCTTCGTTCGGCGGCGACCGTGGAACGCCACCAGCACAGGATTGAGTTCCAGGCGGTACAGCAATGGACCACGAGGATCAGGAGGGAGTCCTAGAAGGACTTACCTCTCTCTCTCCCCCGTGCCGTGAGGCCCACCCAAGGCACCAGTCGCACCCCACCTGATTTTAAATACCCAAGGGGCAGGACCGGGACATGTCGACCAAGTCCGGGAAAAACCTAAAAGGGAGAAAGAAAGAAAAAAACAAAAGAAAGAAAAAAAGAAAGAAAACAAAAACATATGTAAATCTTCATTTGTATTCATTTCATTTCACATTGTATACAATATTTATTTTTGTGACACACATTCCATATGTTAATAACTGTAATGACATTGACAGGTTTTACACAACTACTATGTATTAATCATTATTAATGTAATATATTTATATATGACATGGTCTCTCAAAAAGAAGATTACATTTATTTTGAGCAAAGGCAAAGAACACTGTGATATATCAAAATGCTTCACAACATTTCAATGTGATCCTATAAGTTCTAGCACTTTTAAAGGGATTTACAGGGCATACATGCAATTTGGCAACATAGGAGGTTAATATGGTGGATTTAAAGCTTCAGGGTATGGGTGGAAAAGGCCAAACAGCTCATGAAGAACATACTATACATACTCTTTCATCTATTGTTATTATTTATTTTTGATTTTTGTATTTATTTTATATTTGTTTTATTTTTATAGAAATATGTATGGATTAGTAAATTCTTAAAGGTCATTGGACTAGGTAAGAAAACTGGCATGTGGATTGGAGCTCCCAGAGCATTCAAGCATCCAGAATATTCAAGATCTTGATGTGATATAATAAGGCCTAACAGCTATATGGGCTGCTGATGTTTACCAAATCCTTTTCCAGTCATGGTCTAAAGTTATATTATCTAATAACTGTTTCATGGGGATATTTTAGAGGCTGGTGAAGAGAGATGTAACCAGTTTCAACTTTATATTTTATATGAGCCATTGTAAAGCATTCAGTACCTTAAATCATGATATTTTTTTGTTGTTTGATTTATGGGTCAGTTCTAGTAGTTAGAACCGACCCAAGTGGGGGTATATTTTGTAATATGTTGGCCGATTTATGTAGGATATTGTATTCAAGTACCATATTGAAAAGGAAATTCAGTTGAGTTGTCCAAGCCAACTGAATTTTAACATATCAAAGGGACAGCTGAAGACCCTTGGATGTGTTAATCTTATGCAAGTCTACCTAGGTGTGTGAGGTATGTGGCCTGTTAACCTAATTTAACATTGCAAAGGATACATTGTTTTACCTTAAGGATGATGTAGGACCAGAAGAAGTATTTATCAATGGTAATTAGACTTGAGGGGGTATTCATGGGAAACATTTGGTTGACCTAGCAGAACCCCCCCCCCCCCCCCCCCAGTGTCAGACCAGTACTTGAGAGGACATTCAAGCTGGCATTCAATCTATTCTCTTTCGGTGTGTGGTTATGAAGGCACCAAGGTCTAGGAAACATGGGACTCTGAATATTTACTAGCATTGTCGTAATTATACTCTGTTGGATTTTATCATCTGTTGAAAGACTTTGTTCGGTTGGAAGTCAATAAAGTGCATCTCTATGGAAGAATTGGGTTGCTGCGGAAGAGTACTTACATCATCATTATAATAACTACTAATTATCTACCCACTATATGATTTATCACTACAACAGTGTTGTATTAAAGTGGAACTTCATGCTGGATCACTTCAGGCTGGCCCCTTTTGCAGGTATAGCTATGTAAAACATACAACAAGTCCCTATACTGTTTAAAATCCAGTAACACACTGGGGTTGATTTACTAAAGGCAAATTCACTTTGCACTACAAGCTCACTTGGAAGTGCAGTCGCTGTAGATCTGAGGGGAAGATCTGAAATCAGGGGAAGCTCTGCTGATTTTATCAATTAATCATGTGCAAGCTAAAATGCTGTTTTTTATTTTCCTTGCATGTCCCCCTCAGATCTACAGCGACTGCCCTTTAAAGTACAGTTGTAGTGCAAAGTGGATTTGCCTTTAGTAAATAACCCCCACTGTCTCACTCTGTTCTGCACATGATCCGTTGCTCTCTATTTGTAGGCATTTTTAGGCCCTACTGAGTTTGTAGGGGCAGATCTGGTGACAGCCTTAAAGCAGAATTAAACCCTTCTATCCTTTACAGCCAATGAAGCTGCTTCTGTTTGAACTGCAACTGCCATGGTGCTGTACATGTGATCAGTTAGGACACCAGCCATTTGATGGGTTGACAGTTTGTTTGAGGACACAATCAAATCAAAGAGTTTTTTGAAACTGGTAAATCGATGGGTTTAGTTCCAATTTATGATTTACATCTGGGGCTTTGGGCTTCAGCAAAATGGCAGCCTCCAGCAAGAAGAAACAGGAACACTGCTGGAGGCAATTTACAGCAATGTTTCTCCACTCCAGTCCTCAAGTACCCCCAACAGGTCATGTTTTTTATGATTTCCCTCAGATGAAACGGCTGTGGTAATTACTAAGGCAGTGAAACTGATCAAATCACCTGTGCAAAATAATGGAAAGCCTGAAAACATGACATGTTGGGGGTACTTGAGGACTGGAGTTGAGAAACATTGATATACAGCACACACTAATTTTGGTAGCATATTTCTTAATGCAGAATTTATGTTCCTTGCTAAAGAACATTCTTTTTTATCAAGTTGTTATGGGTAAAGTTCCAGTTATAGAACAGGAAGGGGTCATTGGTAAAGCTACAAGTGTTTCTTTTGTAAATATAGTTATTATTGCAAAGACAGTGATTGCTCTTTATATATATGAACATAAAAATCAGAGCGCACAGAGCTGCATTAAGAATAGGAGGCGTGATTGCTAGAGCTACAATTGTTTTTTTTTTTATCTGCATACTTATTCTGAGTCAATAATGCAAAAAATATATAAGTGATTACATCAACCAGAAATCAAAGCAAAATACAGGCAACTGTCATTTTTAGAATAAGGCATCAGCAATAGCAGTCTACATGTTCCCTTAGTACAGGTTTCTTTGAGGCTGATTGTCACCACCCTGGACATTTTATCGGATAAACCATGGTTTGTAGCATATTAGCATATCTACATTAAACGAGAATATTTTCAGATCATCTTTTATTGAACAGTTCCCTATACAGATATTATTGTGCATGCACATATTTTGTTCTATACTCTCAAAACATTATTTGGGAACTGCGCTGTCAATATTATGCTCCATTTAAAGGGAAAAGTTCCTGGCAATGTATGAATGGTAGCCAAGAAAAGCTGTCAGCATAACCTTAAATGGGATTTTTAGTTGTGTTTTAGTTTTAGTTTGTCACTCCTATTATTCTTTCTACCAGGGATAAAACACTGGCAAGATACCTTACATTGGAACACTGAATGGTATTAGAATGATCAATTGATAATAAGTTTGGCTCAAGTTTTCATCTGCTGGCACCAAATAGTAATACTTAAAACTATTTGCTGATTTTAAAACAGTTGTGAATAAAAAAAATTATTGTATTGAGATCCTTTATAGTTGTTGTTGTGAAATATGTAGTACACAGGTAATCCGCAGTGCTCTAGATACTCCCAAGATCACATGTTTTACATTTGGAAGAGTCAGTATATCCTGACTATAATGTGAATACATACTCAAAGCAGCACATACAATACTTCTTTGCTGCCTAAATTCAGCTCCCAACTCTTGTTCTGACACACCTTGGCATCGGCTTTCCTTTCTTGGCTATGTCTTTGCTCTGCCAACAATTAGCCCTGTGAACACTGACAATCAAGAATCCTGTTCCATTTCAATGAAACGGACTGGAACAATGTGCTTTATAGCATCTGTTTATTGCCTTGCCACATTTTGTCATTTTGGTGTTCTCTTCCAAAAGCTACTTGTCTAGCAGACACCCCTGCCAGTAATTTTATATCCATATTCCTGTAAAACGGACTACCCCCTCACATTTCCACCATGCCAGCCTAATAGACCGGCAAGTTTCCAGAAAGTCTAGGCTTTGTTATTTCTCTATATGTTGCTATATAACACACAGCATTGCACACAAATAAACATTGATAATATGGTGATATATGATAATATATTTTCAGCATAGGCAACTGAACACTGGCGGAATACAAATTATAACAAAAATATCCATGATCTCTAATCCTTCGCTAATGGTTAACCAGACCCTAACACTTAACACATCCAATACCTGAACCCTAACAATAAAGCCCATACCTGAAATCTCAGGTTCTACTGACCAACTGATTCCCACATCTCTCTTGCACCCAAAGTTGTGTGTAAAGCATAAGCATTGACTGACTGCCTCAGGAGCCAACCATTGCCCATGCCTCACTCAGAACCTGCTCTTGGCTGTGGATATGAACTGAAAAAGAGCAGTAACATTTTTATCTGGATCAAGTCTGATACAGATGACAGTTCTTTCCACTTTTTTGTAGCATGAGGAGTAGGTACTTAAAGTTAATTTTTGACATTCGGTCTAATTAAACACTTACCCTAACTGTAACTTTTAACCTGACTCTTAAAGAGAAATATGAACACATAACCTGAAATTCTAACTCTTATAGGGGTTGTAAAGGTTTGTTTTTTATTTTCTAAATAGGTTCGTTTAAGCTAGTGCCTTGTTGGTTCACTTACCTTTTCCTTCTATTTCCCTCCTAAATGTATTTTTTCCTTTGTTTTCTTTGCCTGAATTTCTCACTTCCTGTTCCTCCTCAGTAAGCTGTTCAGTAAGCTGTTCTGGCTGACTAAACACCGCTCGGATGATGCTGTGAAGTTTACTGAGTAGAAACAGGAAGTGAGGAATTCAGACAAAGAATAAAAACATTTAGAAGGGAAATCGAAGGAAAAGGTAAGTGAACCAACAATGCACTAGCTTAAAGGAACCTATTTAGAAAATAAAAAACAAACCTTTACAACCCCTTTAAACCTTCCTGTAAAGCCCATATTCAGGGTAAGGAAAATGCACCTTTGCAATGGGGCTGTCCTTGCACTGCAATAGTTAAATGCTTGTTTAGGTTTAGAGGGACAAAAAAAGCAGTTTTACCTACCCCATCCTCCTCTGCCCCAGCAGCCAGTGCTCTCTTCTACTTAACTACACTCCAGTGGTAGACTGTCCTACAATGTCCTCATGTCCAGTGCAGGATCATTGCACTTGATGATGTCAGAGGACCCGTGGCCACTAAAGCAAACTTAACTCCATGTCCCTCGCCAGCTCTAATCCCAAGAACTGAGCAATCACATAACCCCTGATCACTTAGTTCCTAGTCCACTTGGAGCAGAAAGTGGTGACTGTGAGTCAATGCTCTCCATTCTGTCCCTCCAGTGCTCACTGGAAAACTGGGTGGGGAGGGGGTGGGAGCAGCTGGAGGCTGAGCCAGCTGGCAATCAGGCATCTGGGTGGATCCCAGCAATATGGTCAGGATCCTTCCAGAGCCTGAAGCACCTCTGTGATGTCAGCTGACAGTAGGGTTTAGCCTATTGTCAGCTGATTCTGGGTCACAGGAGAGCAAAAGAAAGCGCACTCCTGTGACCCAGTGTCAGGGCCTAGGGTTTAAACTCGGAACCTCTGCTGTGTCAGGTAATTTTTCTTCTTGCTGAGCTACCTGGTATGTTGGACAGTTTCCTGAACAATTCCTTGAATGATCCCGTCTTGAACCATTTTTGTCTGGAACCCTGAACTCTTAGCTCCTCCCACGAACTTCCTGGTTTAATCCATGTTTCTGCACTTCCTGTTTGCCAGATTAATGTGCTCTCTCCAGCCAGTATCTCGCTCCTGTCTTCCCTGCTGCCATCCATATTTTGCTACCACTCGTTATCGACCCTTGGCTTGTTCTTCAACTACGCTTCTGCCTGATCCCAACCTGAAACTATTCATTATCGAGCTTTGTATTGTTTACTGACTACACTTCTGTTTGATCCCTACCTGCTTATTTGCTACTGGACCCCGACTTGCTCACCTCTTGGTGGGGTGACCCTGAGGACCGCGACCTGGTACTAACACGCAGCAAAATCCATCTCCACCATCAGGAGCTCTGGTGAACACTGGTTAGTACTTAGTCTCTGCACCTCAGATGAGCCCACGTAATTCACCAGGGTGAACTAGGTGATTTACTTCCCCCCCAAACTTGTTGGGTATAGGTCATTTAATAACACCCTTTGTTTTGAAAAAGCTTTATTATGATATGATAATTCAAGAGTGGTAAGCTTTGCAATGTACACTCCATAGTGGACTGACTATATATGTTTTTGTGCAGTATTTCTACATGTTGATCGTTCTATGTGAATACCAACTCAAGTTTAAAGGAAATGAAAAAACTGACATTTTCCTAAGACACGACTGGTTGGTTGAAGCGAACATACCTTATTTACTAGACTTCATCTTATTTACTGATCTCAGTGACCATTCACTTTGCTACGTGAACAACTTCTACTCTTTTAGTAAATCAATGCCAGTGTTTGTGTCATCAAAACCCCATGTTGACCTGTGTATGGGGATGTGTGTCAGTCTGTTACTGTCACTATACAGTATATAAACTGCACTTGCCTCAGAAAAAAACATTCCCACCTTGTGTCCCCAGGGCACTGTGTTAACTTTTAAAAATGCAAATGCAGTGGTAAGTGAATGCAGTATTTGCTTTTTCCTGAAATGTTTGAATTACGTTCAGTTGATGGAATCAAACAATTTAGTTTTTTCCTTTCAAGTAGTCATAGGAAAGCAATTTTATAACCAATTGTTTCAACGTCACTGAAGACATTAGGAAAAGCAATGTGTGTGTTCCTGGTCTGCAGTCTCTCCTGTGATGTCATGTGAACGATTTTAAATTACCTTTCAAATTCCTGCACTTACAAGGAGGATAATTTCACTTGTATTTCAGAGGAAGTATAATTGAGATTCTGTTGTTTAGCTTTGCATGGTTATTTAGTAATGATATGGCAAATTTGTTACATGAGAGCATCTATGTCAATAGAGGGGTGGGAAGTTGTTTTCCAAGAACAATTATTACTTTTTTAAACTAAAGAATTACATGAAAGTATCCTAGAAAATTCTAGTTTGACATAAAAAAGTTTTCTTTGGAAAATATGCCTTTGTGAAGATTTTTTTTTTTAAATTATAGATACATTCTAACAATTCAAAATAAAATTTTTCTTAAATTTTTATATGTATTTGCATATATGTTTTGGTAGTGGAATTGAACTTGTCTAAATTGACAAAAATTTGAATTTTTTAACCACTTGCCAACCAGCTGCCGCAGTTGTACTGCGGCAGAATGGCACGGCTGGGCGAAACGTCGTTATGTAACGTCGCTTCGCCCTGTGGCCACTAGGGAGTGTGCGCCCCCCCGCTCGCTCCCCGAGCCGATGCAAGTGCCCGGCAGGCTCCATCACTGCCGTGCTCCCGCGATCGCTGCTGAGACCCAGAGAACCAGTAAACACACAGTTTCCGGTTCTCTGAGGGGAGAAGTGACAGATCGTCTGCTCATACAGCGTATGAACAGCAAATTGTTATCTTCCCTGCACAGTCTCCTTCCCCCTTCAGTTAGAACACACACTAGGGAACACATTAACCTGTTCACTGCCCCCTAGTGTTAACCCCTTCACTGCCAGTGACATTTTTACAGTAATCAATGCATTTTTAATTGCACTGATCGCTGCATTAATGCCAATGGTCCCAAAAATGTGTAAAAATTGTCCCACATGTCTGCCATAATGTCGCAGTCACGATAAAAATCGCAGCTCGCTTCCATTACTAGTAAAAAAAAATTATTAATAAAAATGCCATAAAACTATCCCCTATTTTGTAGACGCTATAACTTTTTTTGTGCAAACCAAACAATATTGCTTATTGCGATTTTTTTTGACCAAAAATATGTAGAAGAATACATTTCGGCCTAAACTGAGGAAAAAAAAATTTTTTTATATATTTTTGGGGGATATTTATTATAGAAAAAAGTAAAAAATATTGCGTTTTATTCAAAATTTTATTTTTTTTTGTTTATAGCGCAAAAAATAAAAACCGAAGGGGGTAAAATCTTCTGGGGCTGAAGCGGGTCATGTGACTAGGAATGATACAGACACTCAGCATAGCCCAGATGGTAGAAATTGTAACTCAGAGTTTCCATGTAGTACAAAAACAAACATTTACTTGCTAATACTCTGCAATAAATTTTAACAGAAACAAAGAATTTATTTTTATTTTTTTACCAAATTTTCAGTCTTTTTTGATTTATAGCACAAAAAAAAAAAAAAAAAGACCAGCGGTGATTAAATACCACCAAAAGAAAGCTCTGTTTGTGTGAAAAAAAGGACAAACATTTCATATGGGTACAGTGTTGTATAACTGAGTAATTTTCATTCAAAATGTGGGAGCACTGAAAGCTGAAAATTGGTCTGGTTAGGGAGGGGGTTTAAGTGCCCAGTGGTCAAGTGGTTAAGGTAGCCTAAGTAAGACAAAAATATCTCGCTTTTTTATTGAGCATAAAAACATATAAAATATGAAAACATTTATTTTAAAAACAAATGATCCTTTGACTGAAATTAACTTGTGTCTGTGAGATTATCAGTTGCGACACAGTAAGTAGAATTTTATGGATACAAGGATCGTGGTATATGTTTACATTGTATATAGCAGATGCAGATTCTGTTCAATCCTCCTTTAAGACTCTCCCACTGTCCATTGTTTGCCATGGTGTGCTATGCGTGCCGCAGGTCAGCATCCCAGTGCTTTTTTTTGCCTTTACTGGGTCCCCAGTTTTAAAATCCCCTGCCACATTGCATGTCACGGAGCTTGGTGCCCCTCCGCATTGGGTATGCCCACATTAATTTTGCACCAAAAAGATGGCTGCCACATGCCGGACATCTGTAAGCCTGGGGGCCCCATAATCTTCTATTGCCCAAGGGCCCCATGAGTTGCCAGTCTGCCCCTGCTAATCAGCTTCAAAAAGTATGCCTAACTGCTATTCATACTGGTTGGCCATTTTTGAAATGAGCGATGCCTGCCCCCTAACAGTTTTCCAAGCTTCAGTGCTCTCACTCCTGTTGCAGCCACTGAGCTCATCCATGGTGTCAAGAGAGCACACTGCACATGTGCAGGAATCAGAAGGATGGTGGCACTTGCTTTTGTACTGCTAGGGTGTGCTCATCCTAATAGACAAAAGCAAAGAGAGAGGTACCTTCTAAGTATAGACAGTGTCATTTTATATAGTACAACGAGTAAAAACACTCACATGGAGGCAGTGCCGATCCTGACCTCTCTGGGGCCCTAAGCAAAATTCTGCTAAGGGGCCCTCTACTTGCCCCGTGATGCCGTAAGCTATGTAACCATTTGCCATTGCCACACAGTCACACCTGACACTTTAGTGCTCCCAAAACAATCCTCCCTCCTTTAAACAAAACAGTCAAAAAATAAGTACAACAATATAGAACAGAATGAGGTCCCCAGAGAGCCCCCCTTACATCAGGGTCCTCAGAGAGCCCCCCTTACATCAGACTCCTCAGAGAGCCCCTCCTTACACCAAGGTCCCCAGAGAGCCCCCCTTACACAAGGGTTCCCAGACAGTCCCCCTTAAATCAGTGTCCTCAGAGAGTCTCCCCCTACATCAGGGTCCCTAGAGAGCCTCCCCCTACATTAGGGTCCCCATAGAGCCTCCCCTTACATCAGGGTCCTCAGAGAGCCCCTCCCCCTTACATCAGGGTCCCAGAGAGCCCCCCCTTACATCAGGGTCCCCAGAGAGCCTCCCCCTACATCAGGGTCCCCAGAGGTCCCCAGAGAGCCCCCCTTACATCAGGGTCCCCAGAGAGCCTCCCCCTACATTAGGGTCCCCAGAGAGCCTCCCCTTACATCAGGGTCCCCAGAGAGCCTCCCCTTACATCAGGATCCCCAGAGAGCCTCCCCTTACATCAGGATCCCCAGAGAGCCTCCCCTTACATCAGGATCCCCAGAGAGCCCCCCTTACATCAGGGTCCCCAGAGAGCCCCCCTAAAATCAGTGCCCTCAGAGAGTCTCCCTCTACATCAGGGTCCCCAGAGAGCCTCCCCCTACATTAGGTTTCCCAGAGAGCCTCCCCTTACATCAGGGTCCCCAGAAAGCCCCTCCTTACATCAGGGTCCCCAAAGAGCCCCCCTTACATCAGTGTCCTCAGAGAGCCCCCCTTACATCAGGGTCCCCAGTGAGCCTCCCTACTCACATCAGGGTCCCCAGAGGGTATCTCCCTACATCAGGGTCCTCAGAGAGCCTCCACTTACACCAGGGTCCCCAGAGAGCCTCCCCTTACACCAGGCTCCCCAGAGAGCCCCTCCTTACATCAGGGTCCTCAGAGAGCCCCTTCTAACATCAGGGTCCTCAGAGAGCCCCCCCTTACACCAGGGTCCCCAGAGAGCCCCCCCCCTACACCAGGGTCCCCAGAGAGCCCCCCCTTACACCATGGTCCCAAGAGAGCCTCCCCTTACATTAGTGTCCCAAGAGAGCCTTCCCTCTTACATTCGTGTCCCCAGAGAGCCCCTCCTTACACAGGGTCCCCAGAGAGCCCCTCCTTACACAGGGTCCCCAGAGAGCCCCCCTCTTACATCAGTGTCCCCAGAGGGCCCCATCTTTACATCAGTGTCCCCAGAGGGCCCTGTCCTTACATCAGTGTCCCCAGAGGGCCCCGTCCTTACATTAGTGTCCCCAGAGAGCCCCCCTCTTACATTAGTGTCCCCAGAGGCCCCCTTCCTTACATTAGTGTCCCCAGAAAAAACCCCCTCTTACATTTGGGCCCCCAAACAGCTGACTCCCCCCCTTGCAGAGGTTCCCCTGTACCTGGCTGGTGGAGGTGGGAGGCGGCGATCGGCAGCTATATGGTGTTCACAGGCAGGGGATCTCCCTGGGGCTAGTAGTTCTATCTCCGAATGTATACAGCGGAGAGGGGAGGGGCCTCTGACCCGGGCATCAGCAACAGTGTTCAAGCAGAGTGAAAGTGAAACTAATACCTGCCTGGGTCAGAGGCCCCTCCCTTCTATTCTCCACTGTATACACTGAGAGTACTACAAACCCCAGGGAGATCCCGCCGCCCACTCAGGCACCATAGAGCTGCCGATCGCCGCCTTCCACCTCCTCCCACCTCTCCTCACTGCACTCTAAACGGCCAGCCAGAGGTGCAGGGGGGGATGCTTGGTCTTGGGGGCCCCCCCACAGCGGCGGGGCCCTAAGCAGCTTGCATAGTGTGCCTATAGGGCCGATCAGCTCTGCATGGAGGTAAGTAATAGTCAGCATAGGGAAGAAGTCCTGCAGCTGTGCATCTCCTGTCACGCTGGTCAAGCAGGCTATGCCGCTTGTATGCCCTGTAGGAGCCGTCCACCGGCTCTGCATGTGACGATAGATGCAGGGAGGAGGGCTGAGGTGCTCATCCTAATGCCTGCTATGTCCCAGAAAGAAGACATGACACAGCTTGGAAAACTGTTAGGAGGTTTTGGGGCAGATCCATACATTGTGAAACTGGCGTACAGGTATGGAAATAGCATTAAAGCATATTTTTTAAAGCTGCTTAATTTAGCTTTATGTAATGGTTCTTAGAGATTTTTTTTTTATAAAGACGAATTAACCCTTTAAACCAGCTAGCCAGCAATAAGTAAACCAAAAACAGTTTCTTATATTTAGACCATGCACAAATGTCTCAGATATATTCATAAACATTTGTAAAGACCGAGTGACCCATCAAGGCTCTTTTGTGAAGTCTATAGGAGCACTCAAACTGTAACATATCCATACAGTATTTGAAAGCAAGCCAACCTGGAATACCCAAGTCTCTGAAACAATAATGTTTATAGTTAAATAAAAAAAAAAAAATAATAATTATGTTTACAAGTTAAAGTATTTGTTACCCTAACAAAAAAAAAATGTATCCTGTTATGCAGCTTGTGCTGTGTAATTAGGCCCCCTGTATCACCTGAAATACCTGGTTGATCCTGCCTGGTTCTGCCCTCCCCTTACTAAACTGACCATGGTTTATCTGCTGAGCACCATGGTCACACCATGGTCAGTTTACGTGCCTCCGTCATCCACAGCTCTCCTGTCCTCCTCTGTCCTCCTCTCCCCCCCCTGCCTGTCAGCTTGTGTCAGTGCCACTCCTGCTGCTATAAAACGATCGTACTATCATTCCATCCCCTCTGTTAAATAAGGACATGTGCTGCACAGTATGTGTTTTATAAAAAAATGCAGATTTCTACCTTCCTTCAGAGTGTTTTTCCGGCACTCACGTGACTCCTTGGCTCTCTCCTCCCCTCTTCCCGCCTGACGTCAGCAGGAGTTCTCGGCCCCACCCGCTGGAGCTGTCAGCCCAGGAGAGGAGAGAGCAGAGGAGTCACGTGAGCGCTGGGAGACGCTCTAAAATTAGGTAGAAATCAGCATCTTTTTTATAAAAAGTACGATCGTACGATATTGGCTTTACAACCACTTTACTGAGATGTTTTCTATAAAATGTATTTTTTAATTATCTGAATAAAATGTTTAAACTTTTATTGAATAGTGCATCCATGATACTGTGAAGCATTATGAACTTTCTAATAAGAAATCTCAGAACTGCCATAATGCTTTTTGCAAGCTTATCTAAGTTGTCTCCCAAATCACCATATCTAGACATCATGGGGTGAATAGTATGAATTTGGCTTTTAATTTCATCCTTTATAGATTTTTTTTTCTTTAATAATGGGGCACAATACCATCACAAACAGTTCAGGGCCTGTATAAGGAATAAAGCTATTCTAAAGCAAAATTGTGGCTTTGTGTTTTCATGTTACTTATATAACAACATTGCTGGGTATTTCTTTTACTTTAGAATAAAATAACAATATATAATTTTCTTGTATCTTTAGTACATAAAGAGTCTTTATTGGACATACAATAATATGGGCTTTCTCAAGATATTTGCCCATTCAGCATTTTGGTAGATTATTAACAGACTACGAAAGATTGCTTTTCTCCTCCATGCTATAGTCCAAATATTTTTACTTTCATGTGGGTTCAACTGCATGGTCCAACCTTGAATATTTCTCACATATATATATATTTATGGTTTAGAGCCCTATGGCCGATACGTGTAGAGATGACATACAGGTTTAACACAAAACTTACCACATGAAATGGACCTGAAAGTGTGCCTTGGTCTATCGTATGGTACACCAAAATAAGGGGGCATACCCTAGATAATGAAATGATGAAATGAGAGTAGCTATGAAATGATGTGAAATGAGTATTCTGTTTAGGAGTAAGAATACTTGAGAAATGCCCTGAAAAGGGGAAGGGAGGGTGGTTATCTCGCACAGGAAACTGACAAAGACTTGCAGCCAGTGGGCTGGTTAAATACCCCCCGGGCTCCTCCCATAATTTCAGGCCACCATACTGGCCTTCTTATTTATGGTTTAGAGCCCTATGACCGTTACGTGTAGAGATGACATACAGGTTTAACACAAAACTTACCACATGAAATGGACCTGAAAGTGTGCCTTGGTCTATCGTATGGTACACCAAAATAAGGGGGCAAAACATTCAGGTAGGAAATAGCTTTATTGGTTTGAGACAAGTCACTGGGTAAGCTTGGCAAATGCCTGGGCCATTTCCACTTGTGGATTAGGAATGTAGCGGGCGAAGTAGGCTGACTTCCACCTGCCTAGCTTTTTGATGACATGGCCCGGGATGCCTTGCCGGGATGCTGTTGAGGCTGCCCCGATCAGGAATGAATGCCCGGAGTACTGACTGGGGTTTAGGTGTAGGTTGCTGAGGAGAATCCGGGCTTGTTTCATGAACTGGGACATGTTAAGAGGTTTAACAGGAAATGGCAGAAGAGGACTGGAGTCTGGCTGATCGGACAGAAGTGTTAACAACCGATTCAGTGTGGCCACTGGACACCAGTTGTTATGAGTCCTGAAGAAATGTATGTCTGTTCCTGCGCCTAGCTGCTAAGTCTTTGACACAGCCAGGCGTAGGATGAAATGATCCTGGTGGCGGACTAAGTTACTTTTGCGTAACACTGGGCCTGAAGGGTGGCTACAGGTAAGTTCACTGGGTCGTAGGAACCCATGGAAGGCCAAGTGTATGTCGGCTTGCAGGACCAGACTGGGGAGGAGACCGAATGGAGACGTGTCCAGGATGGTGGACATGTCCCTGAAGATCTCTCCTGTTATCGATAGTCGCCTGGGACAGACTGCCGGCTGATGTTTCTGAATACCCCGGAGAATGTCCCGTACTGCATGGAAAGTGAATACGGAGGGTCTCGCGAGGTCCTGAAGATACAGAAAATGTTGTACACCAGCCAGGTACAGCCGTATGGTGTTGTTGGACAATGTCAAGTGAGTGTGACAGTAGGGAATAAAGGCTAGTATCTGTTTGATACTGGACGGTTCTCTGAGGTGCTGAGACAAGAACTTGTTGAATGCCCTCCAGGCTGTCTGATAGGCCTTGCGTGTATTGCGGGAGAGTGAAGAGTTGATGAGGTTGGTCACTGTCTGTCGATGCTGGGTTAATCCAGGGTCAGCTGAGACCATTCCGGGATAGTAGCTGACAGGGGACTGGCTCCAGGCATCTGTTTGAAAAAAGAGACGTAGTTAAAACGGGAAAGCGCATCCGCTGCCAGATTGCGCTTCCCCGGGATGAACGAGCAGTAGATGTTGAATTGATGCTGGAGGGATAATTGTACCAGCCTACGTAGGAAGGACATGACGGGCCGGGACTTGGACCTGCCTTTGCTTTTGATTTCCACGGTAGCAAGGTTGTCGGTTGTAAAGGCTACTGTCTGCCCGGACCAGCTGTGGCCCCACAGGTGCGCAGCTGCCACAATGGGGTAGAGCTCGAAGAGGGCAGACGTGGTGGTAAAGCCAGGTATTGCTAGTCACCCTGGTGGCCAGGGTGCTGCAAACCATAAAGGCCAAAAATGGCGGCAAACCCTGTGGAGGCCGCCGCGTCTGTCACCACCTGTGGTGACAGGGAGGACACTGTGGGGATGAAAAGTGACACGCCGTTCCAGCTGGACAGGAATTCCTCCCACATGGCAAGGTCCGCTACGGCTGCGGCATCAAGTTTGATGACCTGATCTGGGTCCTGGGTGTGGGACAGGTAAACTAGCAGGCGGGATACGAAGGAGCGGCCCTGGGGGATGATCCGCATCGCAAAATTCAGCATCCTGAGAAGGGACTGAAGTTGCTTCTGGGTACATCCTCTGGCACGGGTAAACTCCCCGAGGACCGTTCTGATGCGGTCCAGTTTGTCTGAGAGAAGGCTGGCCTGCATGACCCGGGTGTCCAGGTTGACGCCCAGAAACGTGATCTTTTGTGCTGGGCCGTCGACCTTGTGCTCCGCGATAGGGACATTCAGGTTATTGAAAACCACCCTTAACCTGTTGAGGTCCCCTGGGGTTGTCCCGGGCGGTTCTATCAACAGGAAGTCGTCCAGGTAGTGGGTGACCTCTTGACACTGTGCCTTGTGCAGGAGGATCCACATGAGAGTCTGGGCAAATGTATTAAATAGCCAGGGGCTACTCTTGGACCCGAAGGTCAACTTGGTGGCAAAGTAGTATGCCTCCCTCCATTTGATGTCATGCCAGCACCAAAGGGAGGGATGTATGGGCAGCAACTTGAAGGCATCTGAAATATCTGCTTTGGAAAGCCAGGTACCTGTGCCTGTTTTAAGTATGGCTTGGATGGCCATGTCCACTGAGGGAGAACTCCTCAGAGGGGATAAGGGAGTTGAGACTGGGAATAGGGGAGGAATGAGGCGCTGACAAGTCGTAAACCAAACGTAATTTATTGGGAAATTTGCCTTGCACAAGCCCGATAGGGCTAACCCTCCATGTGTTGAAGGGAGGCTGGATGAAAGGGCCTATCATAAAGTCCCGGTCTAACTCCGTCTGCAGGAGCTGGTCGATGGCCTGGTCATCTGTGGCTGAGGATCGCAGGTTCCTGCACTCGTGGGTGGTGTGGGGCAGGGAGATGAGCCCGTTGTGGAAACCTTCTGTGAAGCCTCGGATGAGGTAGACGGCCAGGGATGGAGTGGGATGTGCGGTCAAGTAGAAGTCGAGCCATGCAACATTGACCCGGCTCAGTCACGCCTTCTTCTGCTTGACCTCACATAGAATCCTGGGGTGAGCCCTCTGACACAGGGTACACACGTGGAGTAGGCGGCACTGACTAAAATCACAAGAGCCATAGTTGTAATTATTACAGATTGCCGCTCCCCCGGCCGTCCAAACTAGTCATCAGGCGTCAGTGATTTAGGGGTTTGAAATGGAATGAAATGAAATGACAGACAACAATACAAATGAAATGAAATGACATGTTGCCTTTGATAAAATAGACTGCCATGACAGAGGCCTGGCTCGGTTGTACCGCATTGCGAGTGACTGTGAACCGGACTCTGGAGCATGTACTGAAATGAGACAACGGTGAAATGAGGCCAAATACCTGGGGCACACCGGGACGAATTGGTACATCGTAGATGCCACAGAATTCGAATCAGAGTGCGATACGTGAGGTGAAATGATTGAACTGCCATGACAGAAGCCAGAGTCGCCATGCCACTGTTTTGCGACTGAGCACGATCGGACTCTGGAGCATGTACTGAAATGAGGACGGTCCTGGGCATGCCGAGATGAATTAGTGTGGGGACATGACTAAATTAGTGTCAGAACGTGGTAAGGTGACACAGAAATGATATACCATGACAAAGACGAGAATCAAAAAATGATCGAACATTCGTAGTGAATCTGTCTCTGGAGCATGTATTCAAATGAGGCCGAGCAACTGGGCGTACCAAGTCGAATCGGTGCATCGACTGGATGCGACTGAATTTGAATCGGAGCGTAATAAGTGACAGATATACCATGACAAAGACTAGAATCAACAACTAAGGCTACTTCCTACAAGTGAATCCGTCTCTGGCGCATGTAGTGAATGACAAAGTGTAATTTTTTCAGAAAAAAAAGCTATTTAAAATCACTTGCGGCTATTGCCGGCAAATGAATTGTCGGATCCGTAACACAGAGAACAGTCATTCATTGATATAAAAAAAAAAGCGTAGGGGTCCCCCCAAATTCAATAACCCGGCCCTTCAGGTCTGGGATGGATTTTAAGGGGAACCCCGGCCAAAAAAAAAAATGGCGTGGGGCCCCCCTCAAAATCCATACCAGACCCTTTATCCGAGCATGCAACCTGGTAGGCTGCAGGAAAAGAGGGGGGGACGAGAGCGGCCCCCCCTCCCACCTGAACCGTACCAGGCCACATGCCCTCAACATTGGGAGGATGCTTTGGGGGTCTGAGACCCCCAAAGCACCTTGTCCCCATGTTGATGAGGACAAGGGCCTCATCCCCACAACCCTGGCCGGTGCTTGTGGGGGTCGGCGGGCAGGGGGCTTATCGGAATCTGGAAGCCCCCTTTAACAAGGGGACCCCCAGATTCCGCCCCCCCCTGTGTGAAATACCATTTCACCAAAAAAGTGTCAAAAATTGTAAAAATGACAGGAGACGGCCTTTGACAATTCCTTTATTAAAATCTTCTTTCTTCTGCTCTTCCTTCTTCCTCTCTTCATCCTTCGGTTTCTTCATCTTCTCCTTCCGTCATCTTCTTCCATCTTCTTCTTCCATCATCTTCTTCCTCCGATCCGCTTCTTCTTGCTCCGGTCTTCTCGTCCTTCTCGTCCGGCATCGGCGTCTCTTCTGGGTCGCTCCTCGCAATGGGAGGCTCCCGCTGTGTGAGGCTTTGCTCCGTCTGACAGGTCTTTTATAACGGAGGGCACCTGGTGACCCCGCCCCCCCTCTGATGTCATGGGGAAAGCCATAGGGAAGTCCCCATGACGTCCCCGTGCGTCAGAGGGGGGCAGGGTCACCAGGTGCCCTCCGTTATAAAAGACCTGTCAGACGGAGCGAAGCCTCACACAGCGGGAGCCTCTCATTGCGAGGAGCGGCCCAGAAGAGACGCCAACGCCATGGAAGAAGATACCGGACGAGAAGGACGAGAAGACCGGAGCAAGAAGAAGCGGATCGGAGGAAGAAGAAGATGGAAGAAGATGCCGGAAGGAGAAGATAAAGAAACCGAAGGATGAAGAGAGGAAGAAGGAAGACCAGAAGAAAGAAGATTTTAATAAAGGAATTGTCAAAGACCGTCTCCTGTCATTTTTTAAATTTTTGACACTTTTTTGGTGAAATGGTAGGCCCTTACCATTTCACACAGGGGGGGGGGGATCTGGGGGTCCCCTTGTTAAAGGGGACTTCCAGATTCTGATAAGCCCCCCGCCCGCAGACCCCCACAACCAATGGCCAGGGTTGTGGGGATGAGGCCCTTGTCCTCATCAACATGGGGACAAGGTGCTTTGGGGGTCTCAGACCCCCAAAGCATCCTCCCAATGTTGAGGGCATGTGGCCTGGTACAGTTTAGGCGGGAGGGGGGGCGCTCTCGTCCCCCCTCTTTTCCTGCGGCCTGCCAGGTTTCGTGCTCGGATTAAAGGTCTGGTATGGATTTTGAGGGGGACCCCACGCCAATTTTTTTTTTTGGCCGGGGTTCCCCTTAAAATCCATCCCAGACCTGAAGGGTCTGGTATGGATATTTGGGGGGGACCCCACGCCATTTATTTTTTTGGCTGGGGTTCCCCTTAATATCCATACCAGACTTGAAGGGCCTGGTTATTGAATTTGGGGGGACCCCCACGCTTTTTACTAACGATTCGTAACGATTCGAAAAAAAAAATAATATTCGTACGAAATTCGTATTTGTACGAATTCGAACGGAATTTCGTACACGAATTACGATTTTTTTTATATACGAAACGGGACGAAACGAAACAAATTTTTTGACAGTTCCCATGTCTAATATGTGACAGAAATGATGCCATGACAAAGACTAGAATCAACAACTGAGGCTACTTCTGACAAGTGAATCCGTCTCTGGAGCATGTACTGAAATGAGGCCGAAGCAGCTGGGCGAACCGGAGCGAATCGCTGCATCTTGGATGTGACTGGATTCGAATCGGAACGTAATATGTGACAGATACCATGACACAGACTAGATTTGGAGCCTGCATCTGTAACCAATAGTGAGTCTGTCTCTGGAGCATGTATTGAAATGAGGCCGCAGTCTGGGGCACACCAGAGCGAATCAGTGCATCGGAGATGTGACGAGATTCGAATCGAAGCGTAGCTCGTGACAGAAATGAAATGATTGTGATGAAATGAAATGATTTGATATGGTTGACATGGTATAGAAATTATATGAAATGAATCTGAAATGAATCCGAAATGGCTCGCAAATGTTTTTTAAACGATTCAAAAAAGATTGTGCGATTCGAACAGGTGAAATGTTTGCGAAATGAGTGCCTGATGCGGCATCGACCGGAGTGTCATGAGCGAGCGACTACGAGTCGTCTGCGACACCTGGTAACATCCGTTGTTTGGTAACAAACAGGTGCGGGTGAAATGTTTAACGATTCGTGACATGTTTGTGAGTGATCTGTGAGTTAGTGCGGGTATCACAGTTTAGTGACATGAAAAAGCGGTGCATAGAAATGAAATCGGGTGCCGAAGCCCTCCCTGCGACAGCCGAACCAGATGTGTTGTACTGAACTTGCGACTCGGTAACACGAGTGCAAAACAACACGAACGATAACGACTCACAGACACAGAACACAGAACTTGCAACACAACTGACGAAGACGGGACTAACGAATACGGGAACTCACGAACAGGAACTCACAAACTATTGTCTCGAATAGTCAGCCCTAGATGTCTGACATAACAGATATCTCGCACAGGAAACGGACAAAGACCGGCAGCCAGTGGGCTGGTTAAATACCCCCCCAGGCTCCTCCCATAATTTCAGGCCACCATACTGGCCTTCTTATATATATATATTTATGTATATATATATAGGGGACTAGGTCCGGCGGACAAAGTCCGAACGTGTGTACGCGGCATAACACATGAATAAACCATTCCATTGTAGCTCTGGCTGTATGTTTAAGGTTGTTGTCCTGATGGAAGGGGAACCTCCGTCCCAGTCTCAAGTCTTTTGCAGACTCTAACAGGTTTTCTTCTAAGATTGTCCTGTATTTAGCTCCATCCATCTTCTTATCAACTCTGGGCAGCTTCCCTGTCCCTGCTGAAGAAAAGCATCCCCACAACTTGATTCTTCTTGCCACTCTTTCATAAAGGCCAGATTTGTGGAATGCACGACTAGTAGTGGTCCTGTGGACAGATTCTCCCACCTGAGTTGTGGATCTCTGCAGCTCCTCCAGAGTTACCATGGGTCTCTTGGATGCTGCTCTGTGTAATGCTTCCCTTGCCCAGCCTGTCAGTTTAGGTGGACGGCCATGTCTTGGTAGGTTTGCAGTTGTACCATACTCTTTCCATTTTCGGATGATGGATTGAACAGTGCTCTGTGAAATTTTCAAAGCTGGAGATATTTTACTTACTTTAAACTTCTCCACAACTTCATCCCTGACCTGTCTGCTGTGTTCCTTGGCCTTAATAATGCTGTTTGTTTACTAAGGTTCTCTAACAAACCTCTGAAGGCTTCACACCGGTGGACTAATTTACTAATTAGGTGACTTCTGAAGGCAATTGGTTCCACTAGATTTTAGTTAGGGGTATCAGAGTAAAGGGGGCTGAATACAAATGCACTCCACATTTTTAAAATTTTTATTTGTAAAAAAATTATAATTTTCCTTCTACTTCACAATTATGTGTTGGTCTATCACATAAAATCCCAATAAAATACATTTACGTGTTTAGTTGTAACATGACACAATTTTTAAAATTTAAAGGGGTGTAAATACTTTTTCAAGGCACTGTATATACAATATATAAGAGAGGATTTGGATTTTTATATTTTCTGAAAAATCCTTTTCTTGGGGTACTTTAACCACTTAAGCCCTGGACCAATTTGCAGCTTTAAGCTGCGTCGCTTTAACTGACAATTGCGTGGTCGTGCGACGTGGCTCCCAAACAAAATTGGCATCCTTTTTTTCCCACAAATAGAGCTTTCTTTTGGTGGTATTTGATCACCTCTGCGGTTTTTATTTTTTGCGCTGTAAACAAAAATAAAGCGACAACTTTGAAAAAAATGCAATATTTTTTACTTTTTGCTATAATAAATGTCCCCAAAAAATAAATAAAAACATTTTTTTTCCTCAGTTTAGGCCGATACGTATTCTTCTACATATTTTTTGGTAAAAAAAAAATCACAATTAGCGATTATTAATTGGTTTACGCAAAAGTTATAGCATTTACAATATAGGGGATAGTTTTATAGCATTTTTATTAATATTTTTTTTTTACTAGTAATGGCGGCGATCAGCGATTTTTATTGTGACTGCGACATTATGGCGGACACATCGGACATTTTTGACACATTTTTGGGACCATTGTCATTTATACAGCAATCAGTGCTATTTAAATGCACTGATTCCTGTGTAAATGACACTGGCAGTGAAGGGGTTAACCACTAGGGGGTGGGGAGGGGTTAAGTGTGACGTGTGTGTATGTTTTTTTACTGTAGGGGGGCGTGGTTTGGCGTTCGACATCACTGATCGTCTTTCCCGATGACAGGGAACAGACAAGTTTGTTTACACATACCTCTCCCCGCTCTTCAGCTCTGTGACCGGATCGCGGGACACCAGCAGCGATCGGGTCCACAGGTCCCGCAGCCACGGTCACGGAGCTCAGGACCGGGTCGTGAGGGTTACCGCCGGCGGCGCACGCGACCAACAGCTGGGCACTGAACTTAACGTTGATGTGCCCAGCCATGCCATTCTGCCGACGTAAATGTGCAGGAGGCGGTCCTTAAGCAGTTAAACTGAAAATGTCATATATTGCAACTTACCAATCCTTGGCTACGTTCCTTTTTATTTTTTTATTTTCACCTGGTGATCTGACCAATAACACACTTCTTCTTAGGATATCTCCACTCTATGGAATGGAAATCCTTGGACAGCAGATTCCTCAACCTGTCAATAGGATAGTGTTATGCCCCGTACACACGTTCAGACTTAGTCCGCCGGACCTAGTCCGGCGGGACTTCCCCACACACGCCCGGACTTCCGAGCGTGTGACTTGCCCACACACGCGCGGACTTCTCCGGCGGACAATCCCCTGGACAAAGTCCGCGGGACTTTTGAAAATGAACGGACTTGCCCACACACGGAGCAGTCCGTTCATTTAGAACATAACTTCAGGTTACGTAGCTAGCGTAGGCAGTAAATGCCGCCGCGCTAGCTCCGTAAGCTGGCATGGATTTAAAGGGACTCCCCACGCCGAAAAACGGCGTGGGGGTTCCCCCCAAATCCATGTCAGACCCTTATCCGAGCACGCAGCCCGGCAGGCCAGGAAAGGGGTGGGGACGAACGAGCGCCCCCCCCCTCCTGAGCCGTACCAGGCCGCGTGCCCTCAACATGGGGGGTGCCCTGGGGAAAGGGGGGCCGTGCGGCCCCCCCACCCCAAAGCACCTTGTCCCCATGTTGATGAGGACAAGGGCCTCTTCCCGACAACCCTGGCCGTTGGTTGTCGGGGTCTGCGGGCGGGGGCTTATCGGAATCTAAATGAGCCCCCTTTTATAAGGGGGCACTCAGATCCCGGCCCCCCACCCTATGTGAATGAGTATGGGGTACGATGTACCCCTACCCATTCACCTAAGGTGTAAATGTAAAGTAAAAAAACACCCACACTTTTGAAAAAATAGTTTATTGCACTGCTCCGGGGGTCTTCTTCCGTCTTGGGGGTCTTCTCGCCGGACTCCCCCGCCATTTACCAAGCTCTTTTACCGAGCGGGGAAGTCCGGCTACCTTCTTCGTCGTCGCCGCCGTCGTCTGGGGGTCTCGATCCGCCTTCGGGGGTCTTCCGGGGTCTTTCAAGGGTCTCTTCTGTTCTTGCGGCGGTCGTCGTCTTCCGCGCCGCCGGCGCCGCCTTCTTCTTCTTGTCCTTCTTCTTGTTCTTCTTCTTCTTCCGATGTTGACCCGATGCATGGTGACCCCGCCCCCTTGTGTTGTCACAGTCCCGGAGGATGCTGGGACTGTGACATCGCAAGGGGGCGGGGTCACCATGTGACATGAGCATGTGACCCTGTCCCCATGCCCCTATATAAGTCCCAGCGCAGCGCGGCACAGGCATTCCGGGCAGAGACAGCGACGGGTCAACATCGGAAGAAGAAGAAGAACAAGAAGGACAAGAAAAAGAAGGCGGCACCGGCGGCGCGAAAGACGACGACCGCCGCAAGAACAGAAGAGACCCCCGGAAGACCCCGGAAGACCCCCGAAGGCGGATCGAGACCCCCAGACGACGGCGGCGACGACGAAGAAGGTAGCCGGACTTCCCCGCTCGGTAAAAGAGCTTGGTAAATGGCGGGGGAGTCCGGCGAGAAGACCCCCAAGACGGAAGAAGACCCCCGGAGCAGTGCAATAAACTATTTTTTCAAAAGTGTGGGTGTTTTTTTACTTTACATTTTACACCTTAGGTGAATGGGTAGGGGTACATCGTACCCCATACTCATTCACATAGGGTGGGGGGCCGGGATCTGAGTGCCCCCTTATAAAAGGGGGCTCTCAGATTCCGATAAGCCCCCGCCCGCAGACCCCGACAACCAACGGCCAGGGTTGTCGGGAAGAGGCCCTTGTCCTCATCAACATGGGGACAAGGTGCTTTGGGGTGGGGGGGGGCCGCACGGCCCCCTTTCCCCAGGGCACCCCCCATGTTGAGGGCACGCGGCCTGGTACGGCTCAGGAGGGGGGGGCGCTCGTTCGTCCCCACCCCTTTCCTGGCCTGCCGGGCTGCGTGCTCGGGTAAGGGTCTGACATGGATTTGGGGGGAACCCCCACGCCGTTTTTCGGCGTGGGGAGTCCCTTTAAATCCATGCCAGCTTACGGAGCTAGCGCGGCGGCATTTACTGCCTACGCTAGCTACGTAACCTGAAGTCACGTGCTAAATGAACGGACTTGCCGACGAGCGGCAAGTCCGTTCATTTCAAAAGTCCGGCGGACTAGCCTACTAACGGCGGGATTGTCCGCCGGACTGCCAAGTCCAGCGGATAATTTTAAAACCAAACTTAAAACTTTGGTCCGCCGGACTTTGGCGCCAAAAAGTCCGCCGGCGCCCACACACGAGGGGATTGTCCCTTAGTGTGTATGCCGCATTAGAAGTACTAGAAGGATGTGACTAACAAACAAAAGCTGCACTCTTGGTATTTAGTGTTTTTTTTTGGTGGGACTGATGATGTCACACCTGTTCAGGGGTGGGTGGTTCTTTGCTTGTTGCCTCTTTTGATTGGTGGATGTTTATTTAAATATGTTTCACTGTTACTTTACACTTATCACAGGCCTGACGAAGGGGTCCTGCATGACTCTGAAAGGTTGCACTCTCTTGCTGATCATGCTTTAACAAAAAACCTTTGGACTAAAGACCTGTGGTGTGATGGAAAATGTATTCATTGTGAATTTTCAAGCCTAACACAAATTTGATGCAGATTCATTGCTCCACTTGCTCAGTCATTTTGAATGCTAAGACCACACAGTACACATCCTTACTCAATGGCGTCTAATGCCCCCACTGACTGGTACAATGAAGTTGTCATCGTTCAGGCAGGCACATTTTAGTCTGCTCTCCTTAGCTGCCAGGTTACATCAATGTCAAGCAAACAGTTCTCATTATATTAATAAAGGCTGGACTTCTGGACAGACCTCGTATTCCTAAATTATTTCAGGGGATGAGCAGGAAAGGTAGAAAATTGGCAGCACTGAAATACTCCTAGAAATATCTGTTATAGATGATTGTGTATAGCGCTTAAATTTTTTTTGAAATATATACAGTATGAACAGATATTTCTCACTGGCGCTATAGTACAACCCTGTTAATTGGCTAAATCAGGCTTTTTTCAACCAGGGTGCCCAGGCACCCGGGGGTGCCTTCAGGTGTCTTCAGGGGTGCCTCAGAAAAATACCTATAAATTGCCCAAAAACTGTATTCAAGTCAGCGGGTGGATTAAGCCTGCCTATTAGTCACAGGTCTTCATTGTGCACCATTACAACCTTCTAGCCGCCAACGTTCTATTAAGGAGGACGTGGGGCACCTTCCCCTCTCCTTTAGCACCAGGGTCACATTAGCTCAGTTAGAGAGAGAAACCGAGGGAGAAGAGAAACATTAGAATACTAATCAGTACCTGTGTACAAAGGTGTATTTGTTTTGGAAGAATAAATGACCGCTAACGTTGGGTGTCCTACGCATATGGATGTTGCTACATTATGCAAAACTATTTGTTTAAATTTTTACACTTTAGAATGGGATGCCTCGAGATTGTGTTTTTAAAGGACGCCTTGACTGAAAAAAAGTCGAGAAACACTGGGCTAAATCATTCAATGTTGCAATTCAGAAGAGCAGATCAATCACCCATTAATAAAGTGTAGTCTGCAGGGACCGCACTGTCCTATAAATAAAATGCCCTAAAGAGGCAAAAAAAGAAAAACAGTGCACACATACAAACATTTGGCTTAAAGGGTATACAGTGTTTATGAGTCTAATTTTGTTTAGGAATACCCGCCCTGGTAATATATTTTCTGCAGACAAAGATGTGTAGGGCAGCTAAAAAAGTGTTTCTACCATTGTCTACTTTGCATGATATTACAATATGTCATTTACTGATCTCTGACCGTTTGTGAAGAGAGCATGTTGCTTCTGTGTGGTCACTAAGAAATCAAAATAAATATTTGTTATATTTAAAGTGTAGGTATAGACTTATTTTTATATTTTTGGATAGAGGGGTAGGGTTAACCCCATTTCAACCTGTCTGTGTCCCTTTAGGCAAATCTCCTTACTTCCTGTCCCAGAGATGCAACAGAAAGTGAGAGGAATCCTCTATTAAGTGAGGCGAATTCCCCTGTTACACAGTTGGCACCAGAACAAGTGTCTTAAATGGAAGATTTTCCATCTCGATTTGTTCTGGTGACATCTGTAAAATTTTGGATTTCCTATCACTTTTTATCTTATCAAAGAGTGTGTGTGTGTGTGTGTGAATCTCCCTCATAGAAACACAGAGAGCAATAAAAACCTGACAGATGTGCTAACTCTTTTCCACTCTATCTAAAATGTTTTGGCAACACATGTATGTAGATCTGACATCACAAATTATAGCATTCCAAATTCAATCATGGAAATGAAGAATACAAGAAGTGAGAGGTTTTGGCAGTACCCATTAGGAGGGTTCTCATTCTGTTTATATATGCTCTATAAATGTCAAATTAGATTCAATCCAAGCTTCAAAAAAACTATTCTGCTTGCCACTGTGCTGTTTTTTCTTGTAACATTTCATATGTCATTGATGAGGAGGGGGTAACTATTTTCCAGGTCACCTTTGCTCTGTTTCAACTCTGAAATTCTACAAACATACACACATACACAAAAAAATTACCACTTCAGGTGGTCTTACAGACATGTGAACTGCCGAAAAAATTCATTTGTTTTCATTTTCGTTTCATTTGTGTTTTTATTTTCCTTTTGTCGGGTCATTCGCTATGATTGCAATTCGTAAATTCTAAAATTTTAAAATCTGAAAATAAGGAAAAAAAAAATAGAAAATTCAAAAGAATACCTAACTAACTTACTAATAATAACTAACTATTAAATTATAGGTATTAAAATTTCCTTTCAAATTTGGCTGTTAATGAACATAATGAATACTAATTTATCCGAAGTTACAAATTATCCTAAATAACGAATGTCGCATCAAAACAAATGGAGCAGAACAAATTAATAAATAATAATAAAACGTTTTTTATTTTATTATTGTTATTTATTATTCATTTGTTACATTCCATTCGTTTATTCAATTCATTTGTTATTTTGGATAATTCGTAACTTCGGATAAATTCATATTCGTTACGTTACGTTCACTAACAACCAAATTTGAAAGGAAATTCCAATAGCTAAAATGTAATACTTAGTAATAGTTACATTTTTATTAGTTAGTTATTATTTCAAATTTTAGAATTTTCAGATTTTTGGATTTTCTAATTTTCTAATTTTCCAAATTTCCTAATTTTCGAATTTTCGAATTTTCGAATTTTCGAATTTATGAATATTCAAATTTACAAATATTCTAAAAAATTAGTTAAACAGGTTTTCGTTAATTCAGATATTTCCGAATTTGTCGAAATTCATTAAAAACAAATTCGGAACAAAACAAATTGCACATGTCTAGTCTTAAATATCATCCACCAGCCACAGGTAGATACCTACTGGATTTCTTTCCTCCCCGCAGTATTCAGCCAAACAGGGTGCATGTCTGCTGTTTGTTTTCTTGATATCCAAAAAATTAGTAGTGCAAACTCACAAAGCCACAATGGGGTTTATTTACTAAAGCTGGAAAGTGCAAAATCTGGCTCACTTCTGCATAGAAACCAATCAGCTTCCAGACTTTATTGCAGAAGATTAATTGAACAAGCCTGATGTTGCACTCTCCAGCTTTAGTAAATAAACCCCAATGTGTCACATCACTCACCACCAGACCATCACCTACTCCTTTGGCACATTTTTCCTCAGTAGGGGCTTAATCATTAAGGTGGGTTCTGGAGCAGGGTGGGGGATTTTGTATATATATATATATATATATATATATATATATATTCCTCAATGATCAATTTACAATTATTCCTAGTGGCACAATATGGCTCCCCATTTAAAGGTATACCATTCTAATTTAAAATATACACAACACTTTTGGCCAATCCCCCTGAAGACATCATCTTCTGACAAAACGCATCAGCATGGTCTACATGTGATGTCATCATGATATCTGTCCGCCACAGTCTGGCACCCGGAGACTGCCTCGTTAGAAACAGCTCCTAGGAGGTTTAGCAACATTGAACATTGTAATGAACATTATGTAAGTGCAATTTTAGCATTAAACAGGCAACATTTCAAAACATATTACGCTACGAAGTGTGTTTTTGTTGCTTTTCATCCTGCAACTGGTTGCCACCAGAATAATCAGATGACAAACGGCATGAGGAGACTTTGATTTTAACAAGGGCTTTTGACCATTTTGTTTATAATGGTCCACATAGTTTGGTAAAAGGCTGATTTTCTTACTTTGCATGGTGTGATAACACGGTGGTGATAAGCACTTGGCGAACCTTACTGGCTGAGCACTTACTATATGCTTATTTGACCATCATATGGTCTTTACTATAGGGTAAGAAGCCATTACCTTATATATACCACTCTTATGTTGGCACAGAATTATATATTTTCTATCATGTTGGAGGTTGGTCTACACAATATTGAAAAACGTAAAGAACAAATGAACATTTTCTCACTATTTTGCACTTTATGATATTGGAATTTTTCTATTTATCTTTTAAGGATTTATCAAATGTATATGAATTTTGCAGAGATTATTATCATAGTATTGATTTTGATTTAGCACCACACTACATTTATAATTTTGGTGTTAATTTGGTGTAGGCAGCTCTGTCCAGGTATTTGTTTTACCCCAGCGCAGAATAATTTTGATTTTACAGTTTTATGTTTGGTATCTACTGTATTTACTCGACATAAACCCATCTTTTATAGTTCACAAAAATTATATTTTTTCAAAAAAAAAAAAAAATTTTAATATACAGTTTCACAAATATCATGCAACATAAAAAAAATTGCAACTGCTATAATTATTTCTATAGGGCCTCTGCTTTGTGCAATTGTTCTGGGGTTTTAAGTATATTTCTAGCAAAAAATGCTGCTTTTAAACATGTGTGAGAATTATTTTTTTAAATTGCCCACTAGCGAAGGAGTTAAAAAGACCTGTGTAAATGCCTATGAACCTGCCTGCATAATAAATATAGGCAACATAAAGAAGCTGCTTACATGCATTGTGCATTCATAATTGTATTTCCTTTCTCTTTTACTCTCTTACACCCAAAGGGTTACCTAGTTGTAATCTTGGACCATACTTAGGTAACTCATAACATGCATTCCATTTTTGTGCATTAAATTGTAAGTTGTTACTGTAGGACTTACTAGACATGAGCACCTTGGTGCAGGTGATGAGCTTATCTATTTTGGCCAAAACTCAAACTAATAGCTGATGATTTTGTGTTCTGGTATTCTGAAAGCAAGTAAAACAATGTATTTAAAATGAAAACCAGCCCACCTACTTTAATAACTAGCATAACCTACACTAAGAGGCTGAGCACAAGCATTATACATCTACAATTAATTTCCATATTTTTCTGTACTTTAAGGTGTTGCACTTGCCAAACAAAGGGTTACAAACAATAAGGAGCACACTTTTTTTTTAATCAGTCTGAAAGCAGTTTGACTGCTTACCTCTTAAACCAGGATGATCTATCTGTAAAAGGGATTATTAGATGCAGCCGTTTCAGATGCCTTCATTTGCTTTTCTGGGCAGTCTTGAAAGACAGAAGAGGCACTTTAGTGATTATCAGCAGGGTGGCTTAACCTGAAATGAGTGTGGGGGTCTAGAAAAGATGCATATCAACGTGTCGTAGACACGTACTCAGAAATAAAAGAATATTTATTTATAATGTTGGAGGTGGCAGCCCACTAAAATGGTAAATGTTTTAGATATATTGGCCATAGATATAATATTTCAGATAATTGAATGGAAAATACTGTAAATATTTCAGAATCTTTGATTCCTTCAATACAAAACAATGCATTAAAATTAAATATTAAACCGTGATATTCTTTTTCCATTGGGTGTTGACCCAAATGCTTCATTCATTTCTCTGTAGGAAGATTGGTAGAGATCCACAGACATTTGGAAAATAAAGCTTTGGCTGTAACTGCACAAAATTAGGCAGTCTTCAGGACACCAAACACTTATCACATACTTATTTCAGCCTAAGTTTTGATTTAGTTCTGGAATAAAATGGAAAAGTTCAGCGAAGCCGTCTGAGCACGAAGCACGGAGAGGCTCTGTGGTTGAATTAGGAATTTATTTGCGGACTTGCCAATAAAAAAGAAAAAAAAAAAAACATGAAAAAGGAAGAATGAAAAATTATTTGTTGGGTTTGCAGTATTTGCCCAAAAATATCATTATTTAGTGTTCCCAGTTTGAACTTTGCTGAACAGTAAATTAAAAATAAGTTAGCTAAAGTACAGTAATCCAGATTAATACAAATTTTTGAAAATAATAAAAGAAAGCGCTTACGTAAATATCAGTGTTATACCATAAATTATTGCACAATATACTTTTTGTTGCTTACTAAATATATGTTATAATGTGGTGTATTCAAAAGATGTAAATCTACTACCATTAGTAGTACATGAATTGAAAATGTAGATTCTTTTCCATTTCCTAATGAAAACCTGACATGAGATAAATACAGGGGTTAACATTACTGATTTCCTTCTGAAAATGCTACTTGGTTGGATTTCTTCCAACACCATGGTTTCAGAGCTTTATGAGTCACTGACCTGCTGAAGCAAATATGCACATCAGAAGTTCAAACTACCTAATGTATTAAAAGCAGAGACAGCTAGGAAATCAACATCTTCAGACAGAAGTCAGCAATGGCTGCCTTCTTATTTCTTTCTTGACATGTTGCTTTCAGAATTTCTGAAAAATAATGTTTAGGAAAAGGTTTACTTAACCAAATTTAGGCAATCTACTTTATATCCTATAGCGAAATATAAAAAAGACATTTGAGATTCGACATGTTATATCAAATTAAATCTTGTATTACTCGATTGTACAGTAAAGTGGCACTTCACTGTACATGGTGCCTGCACTTGAGCAACATTTTTGGCATAGACAATGATTAGAACATGTGGTTCATTCTATGCGACCCCTTTATACTTACCTGAGCCCTGATTTCAATAGTGATGCTCCCTCCGTTGTCTCTTAGGCTTGGTTCATACATGTCCAGTGCGAATTTCCCCTCTGAATTTCCTAATCAGATGTTCAGCTGCGATTTTAGATGCGGCTCAGATGAACATTTTTGGAGTCTTTAACATTAGCTGGTTGTTAAGGAATGGGCCGGGAAGCCGTCCACCGCATCCTTAACAACGGATGACTCATCAGCTGTCAGCGAGGTTTCCTGCTGACAGCTGAATGTAAAAAAAACTTTGCCAGCAATAAAAAAATGTTAAAAAAAAATGCAGGTCTGGTACAGATTTTAAGGGGAACCCCACACCAAAATATGCATAGTTGTTTTGGGTCAGTTACACAGAACATACTGAAATCAGAGGGTTAGCATATCAGCCAAACCAAACAACTGTCAATTTCAGGTGGAGGTCAGAAAAAGCAGCCTCCATTTTTTTCATGACTTTAGGATGCTTGAATTGTACCTGTGCAACTGGCCATCCTTTAAAATTCATAGGTTAGAAGGAAAGAGGCAGGGGTGCTTAGAGTGTCAGGGTGTTCAAGAAAAAGTATACATCTCAGCACTCATTGCTCTTGGTAAGATAATTGCCTATCCAGGGCCATCTGCCATACCCATATTATACTATGGTGGCTAACACTGGGTTCTCTGTGAATATATCACATGATTACAAAACAAAGTTTAACATCCTAAATTTAAAGCAAAAGATTTTGTAATACAAAGGCACGTCAAGCCTGAATGATTTTCTGAGAGTGATATAAGAGCTTTATTACACACAGATTGAAGCAGCTGTCTTACTCTACACATGTATGGTATGATATGTGACGAACATTATAAATCAAAACCAAATGTGTTCTGCATTAAAAATAAACCAAGAAGGCAGATTTCACTTTGTTTTCATTCTTTAAACATTTGCAAATGATTTGTTTGGTTTGAGTTTTGTCTTTTGTTTCTGCACAAGTGCAATCTAAAATAGCATTCACCTCACTCACTACAGATTGACAAAGGCTAAATTTACCAAGAAATATGTAACCTATTATTATCCAATACTATTAAGGGGAAAGTATAGTGGGTTGTATATATTTCTTTAGTTATTAGGGTTAGGGCTAAAATATTCAACTTTCAAAAATATATTTAGTCCTGTAAATATTAACCATTGCTTATTATTTTTCATATTTACATTTCCAGCCAGCAGGGGGTGGGATGGGTACACATGTTTTCCAGGATATCCTTGGCTCCTCAATGACTATTGTTTACAGAGCTCAATAGCTCAAGCTGACATGTATACATAATCGTGTCAGAGATGTGGCTAGAGAAATTAAAAATGCCTGAAGGAAAAAAATTCCACCATGAATGCTCTTAGAAAACCCAAAATGCTTTCTGAATCCAGTGCAAGGGAGACCCATAACATAAATTTATTTGTAAAACAAAGATTTTATTTGCATAAAAAATTATGAAATGTATGTTAGAAATGTAAAAACTTTGAATACATTGCAATTGACCAAAAACCATTATAGGTTTCCTCTAAGTCTGATTAGAGTTAAACATTGTTTAATTGTTTACAAGCTTTTAAGTTGCTGCAGAAAGAACCCTTAAATGTCAAGTCTTAAACTTGTGCAAGTGAAAGCCATCATAGATTCCCTGTCAGGAAAGAAATATGTATTGTGTTGTTTTAGCTAAATAAAATGCTCCATTGTCCCTGTGACGAAGTCTATTGAGACAAAACGTATGCCGGATTGGAGGACATATCGGTGAGGTCAGCACGCCAGCGGGGGGGGGGGGGGGGGGGGGCAGGATGATAATTTCTGAATGCTTGATGTTTTCATTTTACTTGTGAGTAGAATACTGTTCTTTTAATACATTTCTTATGCTTGGAAATTGTGCAATAAGCTATTGTGTTCCTTTTTTATATATGTGCCTGGTTAATGAATGATGACAACTAACCGGGTGATCTTTTGGATGACACGTCTAACATATAGGTCCTGTGAAGGAAGTGTTACCTACATACCCACAGTGGGGGAGTTGCCTACCAATGCGTGGCTAGACATCGTTTGGGGTCTCCTCATCTGGTAAGCATCCAATTATTATTATATATGGTGGAGCACGGACAAGGGATCACTTGGAGCACTTTTGGACAGTAATTAAGCATGCGTGGAGCACCTGTGTCACCACCAATATTTGGATTTTGGATTCCTCTGTCTATAGCATTCACCAATTTTATACCACATTTGAATTTGGAATTTTGAATGAACATTATTTGAGGTTTTCTTATGCTTTGCACAGAATAATTATCACTTTAATTGAAATTTTCAATCTGTATACCTCACCTGGTACTTTATTGAATGATATCATTTGAAAATGCAAATTTTTACAGCTTTACATGTATTTCTGGATTAATTTACTGTTTTGCACCTATAGCACTTTATTCTCATCAGTGTATGAGCACCACAGGATTTTGATTATTTGAATATTTGTTTGTTTGAGCATATTCACAGCGCAACACAATTTTTTTGATTGTTATGTTTTAGTATTGGGATGTGCAATACAGTAAGGGCAGCTGTCTATTATTCATTCATCACTGATTTTAGATCATGGTGCTTAGCGCAGATTATTTTCTTTGTTTTTAGTATGATATTGCATAAAGCACTTTCAAAGTGATACTGTTCCATGGCTAAAAACTAGGTTCTGTATTTGGGCAAATTGACAGAAGAAAACTCTAAAGCTAGCCTACCCTGCGTGAATTCTGGCTTATTCCTGCTGAAATGACCAAAATTCAAGCCATGGATGGCCCTGTCAGCACCACTTGGTGTAACATAAGTTGATTTGAAAAATGTCTGAGGGGAGAGGAAGCAGCAGCCTCACGAGCAGTGAGGAGTTGCGGACAGATAACGGTTGTGTGGGGATATTAACAGACTGTAGATTGGTGGGCTGGAAGCACCAATAATTTGTGAGTACTTCTACTGACTTTTAATAAAATATGTGATTTTAAATATAAGCACTATGTAGCTTGTTTCCTATCTACATGTACCGAGGATACTGATCTAAGGATCAGCATAGGAGCCTGGAGATCCTATATTTGTTATGGAGCCCAGGGGAGGCTCCCCAGCACTGATTGACCAAACTTAATTGTGAGGTCACACTCCCTAAGGTGAGGATAACACCACTGGGGGGGGGGGGGGGGGTTGCACTAGAGTGGTGGCACATTGAATATATTTGGAGCACTATCGCATGGATTAATCAATATTAAAAGTTCACAAAGGATATACACTGATGGACTTGTGTTTTTAATAGGCACCATAGTAGTGCACTGATCAATATTCACTTTGCATGATACTTTTCACATATATTTTATTTATTTATGTTTAAGGCTCATCAAAAATTGCTATGCACTTTTTTTTGTAGCAGACGGCTACAGCGTGGGCCTTAATTGCTGGTACATCCTCCCAAGATGCGGGGCGTGCATGACGCCCTCTGTGATCGGCGAGTGAATGAAACTCGGCCGATCTCGGCCCCTTACCACTTGATCAGCTGTAAGCCAATGACAGCTGATCACGTGATGTAAATAGAAGATCGGTAATCAGCTTTTTTTCCCCTCACGCTAACGATCACTGGCTCCTGTCAGAGGGACATCGGTCCCAAACAGGGAGAGCCACTGTTGCTATGCAGTGCCCACCAGTGCCACCTACCAGGGCTCACAAGTACCACCTATCAGTGGCCATCAGTGTTCCCAATCAGTGCCCATCAGTGCCACCCATCAGTGCTCATCCGTGCCACCTATCAGTGCCCTTCAGTGCTGTCCATTGCCACCTATCAGTGCCCAACAATGCCCACCAGTGCCATCTATCAGTGCCCATCAGTGCCGCCTCATCAGCGCACATCATTGAAGAAAAAAAATTACCTGCTTTTAATAACAAGCTATGAAACTTTTTTTTTTTTTCAAAATTTTGAGTCTTTCTTTCTTTTTTTAGAAAAAAAATTAAAAACCCTGCAGTGATTAAATACAACCAAACAAAGCTCTATTTGTGTGAAAAAGTGTTGCATGACCGCGCAATTGTCATTCAAAGAGTGACATCGCTGAAAGCTGAAAATTGGCCTGGGCAGGAAGGGGATTTAAGTGCCCAGTAAACAAGTGGTTAAATATATTTTGGCACATGTATATGTGACTGTGAACAGTGTCAGCAGTTGGTTATATATATTTATTTGTTTGTACATTTCCAATAAGCATAGTGAACACACATGGTAGCACGCAAGGCTTTTACACTCATTACTGTATTTTGAAAAATGTCTGAGCCAGGTGATAAGTTATTGGCCATACTGCATTCTATCAAACAAAGTCACTGTTCAGACATTTAGGCTGGATTCACCCCTATGCATTTTTAGTGCTTTTTGCATTTTGCAGATTTGCACTACAGTCCATTTAACATGGTTTCCTATGGAGCATGTTCTGTAGTGCAAATCTGCAAAATGCAAAAAGCACTAAAAATGCATAGGTGTGGAGCTTGTGTGTGTCCAGATGAAGTTGAAGCTGTTGTACTACTTCTTTCTCCATGATCTTGGAAATGGTGTTCAGGCTTGTTACCGGTCTGCGATTGTTCGGATCCTTGGGGTCGAGGTTGGGTTTCTTTAGTAATGGTTTGATGATGCCTTGCTTGAGGGAATTCGGAACCAATCCTTCTTTGAACGACTGATTTACTAGGTGTGTGATAGCGGGGGCCAGAATGTCGGAGCATTCTTTCAAGAGTTTTGTGGGGATGATGTCGTTTGGCGAGGTGCTGTCTCGGAGGCTCTTGATGACATTTTTGGTTTCATCCGTTGTGATCGGGGTAAGTGAAAAATGTGGTGCTTGTGCGCTGTGGATGTAAAATTCCTTACCTGGGTTGAGTTGAGTAGAGTTGGTTGTTGTTTTTTCTTGTTGAATTATTTTCTGAATGTTGTCTATTTTGTTGATGAAAAAATTGGATAATTTGTTGCAGTATTCTTGAGTTTCGTTTCCTAGGGGCTCAAGGCAGGTGGGGTTCATAGTCTGGGCGACTAGTTTGAAAAGTTCCCATGGTCGGTTTAAGGCTTTTGAGAGGGTGTTTGAGACATGTTCTTTTTTTGCTGTGAAAATTGCTTTATGATATCTCTTGGTGAGTATTCTGTAGTTTGTGTGATTTTCCTTTGTGGTGTTTCTTCTCCAGGCTCTTTCTGCTCTTCTGTGTTCCCGTTTCAGTAGAGTAAGCGTGCCATTAAACCAACCAGAATTTTTCTTGTGGATGGGTGCTCGATGTTTCGGGGTGACTGCGTCTGCTGTTTGTAGAAGTGCCTTGTCTATGAAGCTGAGTATTCGTTCTGTTGAGTGGTTTTGATTTAGTGTAGCCATTTTGTATGTTAGTGTGGTTTTGAAGATTTCCGAATGTAGTTATGGGTCCTTTACCTCCCTCAGGCAATTTAGGTTCATCTGGGACACAGAGTCAGTGCTCTCTAGCCTGGAGAGCAGACAGGTCATCTCTGCTGGATCTAAAAGTTGGCAAAAACTATGAAACTGTGTATGTGAAGGCTGACTCAGGCAGCCTGCTAGTTAAGATTGCTAATATATAGTAAGGGCTAGGTTTTGTTTTGTTGAAAGCTTCTTGTATTTTCTTCGGCCTAGCGTGGCTAGGTTTTGTTTTGTTGAAAGCTGCTTTTATTTCCTTCGGGAACAGCACATGTAAATAGCACACATACATTCAGTATTTTTTACCAAGACATTACTGGACTGATATCTGTAACTAAAAAGGTTACCCACCCCTGGAAGCATTACACTCACTACCTACCCTCAGTTCTCAAATGGTGGAGGATGCATGCACGTGGGGCAAGAGAGTGCTATTTAAAGGATCAGTACCTGTAATGACGGAAAATGGAAGAGATGATAAAACAGCTGGTGGTGTTTGTTTGCTGCAATCAGCAGCATCAGAATTAACAGCAGGTCAATGCTGTGCAGAAACAAGCACGGGTACTGCACAAACAGATCAATGTTGTACAAGAACAAACATATTGTAGGTGCCATTTGTAAAGTTAGAAGAGAGACTTTGACAGAGGTGGTGGTCTTCTGGAAAAACTGCAGGTGTTCTCGATCACTCTTCAGCCATCCATAGTGGTCACTTCCTGTCCAAGATGATGACCCAGGGGCCTTGTAACATTCAAAAGAATCTAGGTATCCACTTTCTGAAAAAAAAAAGCAACAGTAATAGAGGACGAGGGGAGAAGGAAAAGCAGAACTTCACTTTTTAGGTGAAGTTTCCCATTAAATTCACCACTGTTTGCCAACATATTACTGGACTGGTGTATGTGTGCACAAAGGTTACTGGAGAACATTACACCCACTACTAATCTCCAGTTCACATATTAAAAAGAGTTGAAATGCAAATAAAGTAAGTTACAAACTGACATTCATAGCTTGTTTAAAGCTTGTATGTGCACACTGTTTTTATACAAGCTGAAGATTGTATGTATGATACATTTATGCAACTTGCTGAATTCCAATTATATTAATTCTTCCTAGAAACCATTTTTTTTTGGCCTGTGCGCTTCTTTAACTAATCCAACAACTAGGACCCATATTTTATGTGAAACTGACAATTTTTACCACCACTTATGGGATCCATTATAAAAAAACAATAATTTTAGAGCAGGTAGATTTTCTTGGTAGAAGGGACTTTACCCATGACTGTGGATTCCTGCCATCTGTAAAATGCAGAGAATGGAGCCCCCATGACAAGCTAATATAACTCTAAATGCTAAAACGTTCTTAGCCCAAAAAGTAAAAAATGAATGCAGCTGCCAGATTCAAGGACTGGCAATATATATATATATATATATATATATATATATATATATATATATATATATATATTTATATAGATATATATATTTTTTTTTTTGGGGGGGGGGGGGTATAGGTACCTTTAAAGCTGCTCTTAGTGCCTACTTACTTGAATGAACTGAACAGTTTTACATTTAAAACTGAAATCTAGTATTAAAAAAAAAAAAAAAAAGTCATACAGCACCTATGTATTTATTACATGTCTAATGTACGTGTAATAAAGAGAATCTCATGTTCTGCTCACTGCTGGTTAGTGTAATAATTCTCCCCTCAGTGTTACAAGATATTCCCCTCAGCTGTGTTTTTCTGGCACTGCAGGGATAAGAGGCCGTGGCTGCAACTGTGAAGGATCATGCCACTAGGCCTCCCTTCCTGCCCCCTTGGCCATTCACAAAACTCCACACGGTCGGAATTCTCGTCGGAAAAAGCTCTGATGGTTTTCCCGTCGGAATTCCGACGGAATTTCGCTCAAACTGTCTTGCCTACACACGGCCACACCAAATTCCGACGGTCTGTAACACAGCGGCATAAAACACGTTCGACAGCACTATAGAAGGGAAGTTTAATGCTTCCGAGCATGTGTCAAATTGTTTCCGAGCATGCGTCGAATTGTTTCCGAGCATGCATCGGAATTTTACGTGTCAGAATTGCATACACACGATCGGAAAATCCGATAGAAAAGTTTTCCGTCTGAAAAATTGAGAACAGGTTCTCAATTCAAAGTCCGTCGGAAATTCCAACAGAAAAAGACCGATGGGCATACACACGGTCGGAAAATCCGTTAAAAAGCTCCCATCGGACTGTTTCCATCGGAAATTCCGACCGTGTGTACGCCGCATTAGTATTATTTTTCTAGGATTTAAGGCGTTCTGTAAATGGAGGAGAGTGGTTCTGCCATTCATCTACCTTTCTGTCAGGGCTGGGCTCAGCCCTTCCTTCCTCTGAGCTGGCTGCTCAGCTGTCGGGTAATTGTCAGCTCCTATCTCTCCACAGTGACTCACCTGTTCAGGATATCCTGCTCATCAGTCCTGTCTACTTAAGCCTTCCAGCCCAGATGATCTCTGCCTTCGCCTTGGTCAACATCACACAGACTATCTTCTGCGTTCCTGTTAAAGACTTTCTTGGCTGACATTCCTTCTGACTCCAGATCCTGCTTGCTGTTCCACTATGCTGATCTATGGCTTCCTGACTTTCTGGCTTGTCTGACTATCTGTTCCGGTTTCCAAACTTTGGCTATGTTTTGACTATGTTTGTTCTATTTACTTTTATTATTAAACAAGTGTGATTTAACTGTACTTCTGTCTCGGTTTGTTTAATGGTTTCTGACACTTTCATTGGAACAAATACTATTTGTCCTATTGTCGTAAAATTCAGCCAGTCTCTGTTGCCATAGATTTTCCCAGTACACAAGGGGGGCCATCTCACTAGAACTAGAGGACTTTGGTAGCATAAGTGGAGAGGTGCTCATCATAGTAGCTGGATCTTTTCAAAAGACTGCATGCTATTAGGCTCTGACTACCCGCACAAAAGTCCTCATAGTGGAGGGCCTCTCAGCTACTAGTAAAAGATGGAGATAAACATATTTCCCCTGTCCAGGAACCCAGGGAGATCTGGAATAAGTAGTTAAAAGGGTGTCAGAAACCATGAACCAGACTGAGACAGAAGTACAGTTAAATCTCACTTGTTAATAATAAAAAAAGGTAAACAGAGTAAATACAGTCAAAACATAGCCACAGTCTAGGAACCCGGAAACGGATAGTCAGACAAGCCAAAATGTCAGGGAGCCAGAGATGAGCATAGTAGAACAGCAAGAAGGCTCTGGATCCAGAAGGAATGTCAGCTAAGCAAGTCTTTAACAGGAACAGAGGAGAGCTTCTCTAGAGATGTGACCAAGTGAAGGCTCCAGCGATAGGTGCTGGCAATTAGTCGACAGCTGAGCAGCCAGCTCAGAGAATGAAGAACTCAGCCCAGCACTGACAGTACCCCCTCCTGAATGACCCCTCCCCCTTTGGAGGACCACCAGGTTTGAGGGGAAAATGCAATATCAAAAAGATGCAGCGCTAATGAAAATATGAATATATATAAAAAAGAAAAGAAATACCAAAATGAAAAAAAGAAAAAAGTGACAAAAAAATAAAAACTAAAGCAAGGTCCCATCAAGAAAAAAAGTCCATAGATCCTTAAAAGATGGTGTCCATAAGAATAAATTTGTAGAAAAATAATCGTGACAATCGTTACATAGTCTTCAAAGCAAACAAAGTGCATCCAAATCACCACCCAAAGTGTATGAATTGCCTGTTTACCAGAAAGCGATGATCGCCGCAGCAGTCTCGCCCAGCCCAGGGAAGTAAGGTCTCCCTCAAGCCTTATGGACAGTCCGGAACTCTAGCTGTTTACTTGGAGTACTCAGAGACATAAAACAAAAAGGCTTCCATAGTGCAGTACGTTGATAAATAAAATGTATTAAAAGATAAGATTGCACTTACAGGAATGTAGTCATCTATCAGCAGAACAAATAGTGGGGTAGGTTTACCACAGTTGCGGTATCGCCATTAGTCTCACTCTACTTCCTATATCGAGCGCCCATCCGTTTGAGGGGAAAATGTCTATGAACTTTAGAGAGGGAACGCAAAGTCGGAGGTTGCGAGATGACAGCCAGACCCTGTCCCCAACCGCGTAGGAAGGCACAAGCAGGCTTCTGCGGTCAGCATGGAGTCTGTACCTATCATTAGCATGACGCAAAGCCTCCTGGACTTGTGCCCAAGTGGAACGAAGACCACGGAGATGCTCCTCTAACGCAGGAATACTCTGTGGAACAAACAAGTCAGGCAACATGGAAGGTTGGAAACCATAATTCGTCATAAACGGGGACAATCGGGAAGCAGAATTCAAGGCACTGTTGTGAGCAAACTCTGCCCACGGTAATAGGTCTGACCAGTTGTTATGATGGTCAGAAATATAGCAACATAGGAATTGCTCCAAGGACTGATTGGCTCGTCCTGTGGCCCCATTAGACTGCGGGTGATACTCAGAGGAGAAAGCAAGCTGAATTCCCAAAAGTGCACAAAAGGCTCGCCAGAACCGGGACACAAACTGACTACCCTTGTCCGAGACAATCACCTTCGGTAGCCCATTTAAGCGAAAGATCTCCTGAACAAAAATGGAAGGCAGTTCCATAGAAGTGGGCAACTTCTTAAGTGGAATACAGTGACACATCTTTGAGAACTGGTCAACCACCATAAGGATAACTGTGTTGCCCTGGGAGTTGGGTAACTCCACAATGAAATCCATAGACAGGTGGGTCAAGCGCCTCTCTCCATTGGGTTCGGGTTGTAGGAGGCCCACTGGAAGGTGTCGTGGAGTCTTATGCCCCATACACACGAGTGGAAATTCTGCCAGCAAAAGTCTGATGAGAGCTTTTGGTCCGCAAATGCGACCGTGTGTATGCTCCATTGGACTTTTGCTGGCGGAATTCCAGCCAGCAAAAGATTGAGAACATGTTCTCAATTTTTCGGTCAGAAAAAGTTCCAATCGGAAATTACGACCGTCTGTACCAATTCCGACACGCAAAATTACTACGCATGCTCGGAAACAATTCAACGCATGCTTGGAAGCATTGAACTTCATTTTCTCGGCACGTCGTAGTGTTGTATGTCACCGTGTTCTTGACGGTCGAAAGTTCAGCAAACTTTTGTGTGTATTCAAGCCAAGCTTGAGCGGAATTCCGTTGGAAAAACCATCCAAGATTTTTCCGAGGGAAATTCCGCTCATGTGTAAGTGCCATAACTCTGAGCACACATGGAACAGGCAGCTACAAAGGAGGTTACATCAGCACGTAGACTAGGCCACCAGAATTGTTGGGAAATGGCCCAAAAGAGTTGATTCTTCCCAGGATAGCCAGCAGCCTTGGGAGATAGGTAAGTCTGGAGCATGGCAGTATGGAGACTCTCTGGGACAAAGCAGCAGTCACAAGGTTTCTCAGGAGGAGCATGAACCTGAGCTGCAAGAGTTTTGTCACCCAAAGGAGAAGTGAGACTGGTGCGAACCGTAGCCAGAATACGATCAGGAGCAATCACAGGAACTGGAAACTGACTCCATCTTGGAAGTGGAGGAAAATTGTTGTGACAAAGCGTCAGCCCTTATATTCTTAGCAAGAATGAGACAATGTAATTGAAACTAGACAAGAAAAGAGCCCATCGCGCCCTTCTGGGAGAGAGGCATTTAGCCTCAGACAAGAATGTGAGACTCTTATGATCAGTAAGAATGAGAACTGGTACAGTGGTACCTTCGAGGAGATGTCTCCATTCTTTCAGGGCTAAAATGATCGCTAACAACTCTCTGTCACCAATCTCGTAATTGCACTCCACAGGTGACAATTTCTTGGAAAAGTAGCCACAAGGATGCATAGCGCTCTTAGAGGTAGGACGTTGAGACAGAAGGGCACCAACTCCAGTCTCAGAAGCAACCTCAAGGATAAAAGGTAACGTAAGATCAGAATGTGCCAACACAGGAGCAGAAACAAAAGCAGTCTTGAGACTCTCAAAGGCCTTAATGGACTCGGGAGACCAACACTGTGGCTTACCGTCCTTTCTGGTCATATTAGTCAGGGGCTTTACCAGAGGTACGAATAAACTTCCAATAATAGTTGGCAATGCCAAGAAAACACTGCAGAGGACGTAAACCCACAGGTCGGGGCCACTGTAAGACTGCTTAAAGTTTATCTGGGTCCATCAAATAAACAGCAGTGGAAATTACATAACCCAGGAATTGAACCTGTTCACGATGGAATTCGCACTTCTCCAATCTTACAATAAAGATTGTTCTCTCTTAGTCTCTGAAGCACACGACAGACATCTGTGTGGTGGCTCTCCAGGGACTTGGAAAATATGAGAATATAGTCGAGATAAACCACCACACATAACTGCAGCAAATCTCAGAGGACATCGTTAATAAATACCTGGAAAACTGCTGGGGCGTTACAAAGGCCAAAAGGCATTACAAGGTACTCATAATGGCCTGTTCTGGTATTAAATGCAGTTTTCCACTCGTCGCCCTCCTTAATCCTCACGCGATTGTATGCTCCTCTCAAATCAAGCATTTCTCCCTTGAGGTGATCAAATAACTCCTTAATCAACGTAATCGGATAGGCATTCTTAATCGTGAAACGATTGAGACCCCTATAATCAATACAATGTCTCAGTTCACCACTCTTCTTCTTCACAAAGAAGAAACCAGCACCAGCAGGAGATGAGGATTTGCAGGTGAAACCTTGAGAAAGTGCGTCTGCAACATACTCCTCCATAACCTTATCCTGCAAGACTGACAAAGGGTAAACCCAGCACCAGGTTGAAGGTCAATTGCATAATCATACGACCGGTGTGGAGGCAAACTACCTTTGTCAAAGGCATTGCTGAAATCGCGGTACTCCTCTGCCAGGAAGGAGAGAGACGAAGTGCACAGGACCTTGGCTACCTTATGAAAGCATGTCTTACTGCATTGTGGTGACCAGTCGAGAACCTCAGCATGGAGCCAATCAAAAGAGGGGTTGTGCCTCTGTAACCAAGGATAACCAATAACCAGCTGAAACTTAGGTGAGGAAACAACTTGGAATTGTATTATCTCATGGTGAAGAGCCCCTACGGCCATGGACAATGGAACAGTCTCATGAGTCACATAGGCAGGCTGTAGAGGTCTCCCGTCAAGAGCCTCAATGGCAAGTGGAGTGTCACGCAGCTGCAGCGGAATTGAGTGCTTCGATACAAAGGCAGCATCAATGAACAGGCCTGCTGCCCCAGAGTCGATTAGAGCCTGTATCTCGACGGATGACTCAGCCCAAGAAAGGGTAACCCAAACCAGGGGCTTATCCTTCTGGATAACTGGGGATGAAACAACACAACCTAAGGTATGTCTGTGACAGGACCTCAAGGTTTGGGCATTCCCTGGACGGGTAGGACAAAACTTTAAAAAGTGACTTGCCTGGCCACGATAAATGCACAATCTCTCCCTCCTCCTAAGGGTTCTCTCATCCGCAGAGAGACGCGTGAAGCCCAAGTGCATGGGTTCATCTTCACTGACTGACTCGGTACCAGGAGGCATGGGAGGTGAGGGAGGCAAGGGTGGGACTGCAAAGCTTGGAGACAAATATACAGGAGGCTTCCGCAAGCACTGCTTAAAAGAGAGTCTTTCTCTGAGTCTTTTAAAGGAAGCCACAAACTCAGGGTAACTCAAGAAAAAAGGTTTTTGCATCTCCCATAGAGGGTTTGCCCAGGCCAAGGCTCTCTCAGAAAGAAAAGATATCACAAAACCTACTTTGCTTCTCTCCGTGGGAAACGTCTGGGGCAGCATCTCAAAGTATATCTCAACCTGGTTGAGAAACCCTCTGCATTGGACTGGATCGCCCCCAAATCGCTGGGGATGCAGACATAGGTAATAATAAGGTAATACTCAAGGCGGGTGCCTGCACAGAGACTGGAGCAGCTGCAGGGATGGCCTGCAACACAGGTTGTACTGGAGCATCCACAGTGGGAGATTCCAGGTGAGCCGTGAGAGTCAGGAGAGTTTGTAACGCCATTGCAAACTGATCTGTGTGGTGATCCTGCTCATCCAATCTGGAAAAAATATTACCAACAAGTAGACTGACTGCTTCTTCTGAATTAATGGCCTTCGCCTACTGTCAGAAACCATGAATCAGACTGAGACAGAAGTACAGTTAAATCTCACTTGTTTAATAATAATTAAAAAAAAGGTAAACAGAGTAAGGAACCGCAATGGATAGTCAGACAAGCCAAAACGTCAAAGAAGGGAGATTAAGTTCTGGTGTGACCCCTCTGACATCTCCATCCCTAATAATGCACAAAAAAACAAGAAAAAGACAAAACTTTAGGGAGCCAGATATGAGCGTAGTAGAACAGCAAGCAGGATCTGGAGCCAGAAGTAATGTCAGCCAAGCAAGTCTTTAACAGGAACACAGGAGAGCTTCTCTAGAGTTGTGACCAAGACGAAGGCAGAGATTATCTTGGCTGGACAGCTTAAGTAGGCAGGACTGACGAGCAGGATATCATCAACAGGCGAGTCACCATGGAGAGATAGGAGCTGGAAATTAGCCACCAGCTGAGAGGCCAGCTCAGAGAAGGAAGGGCTGAGCCCAGGCCTGACAAGGGGCCTGTCCCTGCATCTGAGCATGGTGAGTATGGATATTCTCCTACACTCAACTCTACCTGAATGTGCTGTCACTGGCAAGTTTGCAGACTATTCAAATACCTTCAGGTATCAGGGGGTCTCCTGAAGTTAGGTCTCTGGGAGTGCCTCAGGGATTAAGTCTCAATTTATCTTTTGGGATAAGAGGAGATGCATCAGTGGACTCTTTTGGATTGGACTGTGTAATATTTTCAGAATAAATGGCTTCCCCTAGGGTTTTTGGAGATCGTGATTGAAAAACAGGAGGCAGCCATTATTGAACCTCTAGTGGCAAAGGAGTTTGTGGCTCACAAACTTGGGTGAGTTCTTTGAAAAATCCCTTTCGGCTTTTTTGTGAGGCTCAGTTGGTTTGAAAAGTTTACAATGTAGGCTTTTTGGTTTCTTCTCTCTGGATATTGTAGATTGGCACGCCTGGAATATGCTGTTGTAGGACAACTCCAGGGATTTCTTTCCATGGTGTTTACATCCTTCCTTGCTAGTGTATGCATTTGCATCAGACTAACGATCTCTCCCCAGTTTGAGGGTCAAAGTTTCCTCCTCAATCACTTGATAACAAAAACTGTGCTTAGTGTACAGTATTCGATTAATTAATATATACAGCAGCACTCAACTCTACCAAATACACGTGTAACAAATACATATGAAAAAAAATATTGTGCAATATCTTTAAATTTTAATCCTCAAAATAATGTGAAAATACATGTGTATAACATCCAATTGTGCAAAAATCATTAATATACTGTATATATAACATAAAAGTTCATCAAAGGTCCACCAGAATCATGTGCATGTAAAAATGGAAAAACATAAAATCCTCAGTGAATTCCCTGGTGAGCACCACTCAGCCTCCTACTAAATAGGAGAGACATCAAGTTAAAAGAGGACTTAACTCACTTATGGATGCATGAGAACTCTTGCAGCGATCACATCACATAGATCTAGAAACACACAGTACACCAGCAGGGATCTAATCTAATCACCATAGAGAGGATCCTGCGATCATCTAACACTGTTGTCTTCCATGGATGTCCAGGACTTTTTATGTTGCTAAGCTCACCAGTGCGTTCTTCTTTCCTCAGAATTTACCAAACTGTTGATTTGGCCACTCCCAATGTTGCTGCTATCTCTCTGATTCATTTGTTTAGTTTTTGAAGCCTTACAATGGATTGTTTCACTTGCATGGACAGCTCCTTTGAACGCATGATGTAGGTTCACAGCAATAGATTCCAAATGTAAATACCACACTTAGAATCAACTCCAGAACTTTTACCTGCTTAATTGATAAAGAAATAACGAACGAGTAGCCCACACCTGGCCATGAAACAGCTTTTGATTCAATTGCTCAATTACTTTTGGTCCCTTGAAAAAAAAGGGGGGTGGCTATTCTTAAGAGCAGTATTTCCTAAACCTTTTCTCTGATTTAGATGTACATACCCTCAAATATATATGGACCTAACTGTATATTAATGATTTTTGCACAATTGGGTGTTATACACACTTTTTTTATATTATTTTGAAGATTAAGCCTCCTTCATGCTCTACCCATGTGGTAATCGTGAGAACTTTAGTGATGCCTCTAACCTCTATAGGTGGATATAGTGTAATGTCTTAAACAGTAAATTTGAAGGTGCTGCTCATATACATATGCGTTTCCACAAGTAGGCTAGATTGTCATTAATAATTATGCAGAGCCCCCTCTGTGGCTAAAAAGAGTCACTGAGGGATCAATAATTAAATCCTCCAATATAAAATAAACATATATGCAAACTGTGCATTCAAATTATTAAGTGGACAATCTGACATACAGTATATAACGTAAAGTCTAGTTCCAGAGTGCTGTGTCCATATCAAATCTTCCTACAATGCATGTTAAAACAATTATGTGCATCCACACCTTCATGCAAATGTATCCCACTACCTATATTCCAATGCCCTCACCTTATGACATGGACCTAAGAACATACATTGTTAGGTCTAACACACTTTTACCCTCTGGAGGTATGAATATCTTGATCTCCCTTTTCCTGGATCTCCTTAGGGGATAATGGCTTCCTCAGTGGTGGTGCTTTGGTATTTTCTTTTGCATTTCTTTTAATAAATACACATGTTATGACATACTACACTATGAGAGCCCATTAACTGTGAGCAGTGGAGACAAAGGCTCCTCAAAGCACCACCACTAAGAAAGCCATTATCAGCTGCAGGTACTGCGTAATTCATTCTCAAATGAATTCTTAAAGATCCCCAATATTTCTTCAAAAGATCCTCAACAGCTGGTTTAAGCTGGTTTCCAACACCTTAGAAACACCCGCCGAGTCAATTACATTTATTAACAATGTCGATAGGAGGTGAATGAGGGCTTGTTTTAAATGCTTTTACTGCTTGTCCAGAAAAATAAATAATTAAAGGGTAAATCCACTTTTGTGAGAAAATAAAATAGCAATTAAAAAACAATATTGCATATATGCAGTAATTGCTACACAAGTCATATTGTAACTGAATGGTATTAAAAACCTTTCCTTTTGACCTTTCCTTTTCAATCTTTAGCACTGTAATTTTCTGTAAAATTCAAAGCAATCTGACAACAATTAGTGTACAGAACACCCCCAATAGTGTAATTTCCTGCTTAAATGATTGGTTTACTGATCTTCCCAGAAATCTGCACTCAAGCCCCATACACACTATCAGATTTTCTGCTGATTTTTGTCTTCAGATTTACCAAAACCATGGTGTAGGGTCCTGCCTGATTGCATGCAAATTTAAACACCTAAAGTTTGACCTCATATTATATGGTTTTGGTAAATCTGAAGACAAAAATCAGCAGAAAATCTGATAGTGTGTATGGAGCTTAAGATACAAATCAGATTTTAGGCATCTTGTGGGAAAAAAAAAACATATTTGGTGAGATGCTCCCAACGTGATTAATCACTTCTACAGGGATGCTGACACAGCGACTTTCCTCAACAACGTTTGTTAAAATCCTTGCAATGTACATTGGTCACCAAGAGGGGATTGTTTTTTTCCTAAGAAAAGTGGAATTATTCTTTAACCACTTGCTGACCGGCGCACGACGTTATACGTCGGCAGAATGGCACGTACAGGCATGAGGGCGTATATATAAGTCCCTCCTTTAGCCTGTCCGTGCCATCGGAAGCGCGCCGGGAGCGCCGCGCTCCCGCGCCGGTCGGGACCCCCCGTGAGTCCGGTCGCGGTCCCCGCGGGCTCGATCGCCGCGGGGACACCCGCGATCGTCTCACGGGAAGGCTGAACGTGGAGATGCCGAGATAAACAGCATCTCCCCGTTCTGCCTAGCAACTAGTGACGCCAATCTCTGCTCCCTGTGATTGGAGCAGAGATCAGCATTCACTAGCTGACAGCCACACCCCCCCCCACACAGTAAGAAACACACCCCTAGACATACTTAACCCTTACACTGCCCCCTTGTGGTTAACCCCTTCACTGCCAGTGTCATTTATATAGGAATCAATGCATTTAAATAGCATTGATTGCTGTATAAATGACAATGGTCCCAAAAATGTGTCAAAAATGTCCGATGTGTCCGCCATAATGTCGCAGTCACAAAAAAAATCGCATATCGCCGCCATTACTAATAAAAAAAAAAAATTAATAAAAATGCTATAAAACTATCCCCTATCTTGTAAACGCTATAACTTCTGCGCAAACCGATCAATAATCGCTTATTGCTATTTTTTTACCAAAAATATTTAGAAGAATACGTATCGGCCTAAACTGAGGAAAAAAAAATTGTTTTTATATATTTTTTGGGGATATTTATTATAGCAAAAAGTAAAAAATAATGCATTTTTTTCAAAATTGTCGCTCTATTTTTGTTTATAGCGCAAAAAAATAAAAAAAAACGCAGGGGCGATCAAATACCACCAAAAGAAAGCTCTATTTGTGGGAAAAAAAGGACGCCAATTTTGTTTGGGAGCCACGTCACACGACCGCGCAATTGTCAGTTAAAGCGACACAGTGCCGAATCGCAAAAAGGGGCCTGGTCCTTTGGCTGCAAATTGGTCCGGTCTGAAAGTGGTTAAGTGTACATAGTCTGGTCAAAAGTTCACTTTAAATGTATTTTTTAATTCAACGTTTATCAGCATCTTGAATTATTATTAAATATTGTTAAGAATGGAAATTGGAGGGGCAACATGAGGAACCAATCAGGCTATACAGCAATGCACATGTGCTGAATATGCTAACAGGAGGAGAGAACAGAGTGAACAAGTGCATTACTTTATCTCATTCTACTGTTCACTCATTGTTCAGTCAACAAACTGTGACGTGTTATGCAGCTACAATGGAAGTCCCAGATATGGCTATGCTATCTAGCAGGCTTAGCTTAACCAAAGCACTAAACATGTTGGTAGGTTAAATAGCACCCACATAGGTATTTCTACTGTGTATCAAGATGATTGCCTGAAGTTCAGCTTTAAATTCATTCATATTGATACACATGGCAATTCTGAAGGCTTGTTGTTATTAGGCTCTGGTAAAACTAATGTGATCTAGATCAAAAACATGTTGGAGCTGTGAACTTGTGAATATGCTCAAAGCCCTGTCTGCATGTCGGGCTAAAATGAAAAATGTGTTTTACTGCTATGTTGCAGGAGAACCTCTGAGAGGAACAGTCACTCTCAATTAAAGTGAAAGAAGTCTGGCTTTTCCATATGGAAGAAAAGAGCAAGTTTTGTTCTATCAAAGTGGTCCCAGCTGGATTTCTCTAATAATAGTGTGTTTCTAGTTAATGAAGTGGCCTGACAAGTTTCAAGTTTATGGGCATCCAGATAATGCAGGAAGTAGCCATTATAATTTACACCATCATTTGGTATTAACTAGGGCATAATAAAACTTGATAACAGCAAAAGTATTTAGCAATATCTTTCCTAAAATGTAAGGTTTTCATTTGTTACCTCTGGAGCGTAAACGTATTGCAATCTAATGTGCTTTACAGGGCCTACCACAGTCCATCTGCTTGCCACCAAGGCATTAGTACTTCTTAACTTGGACTTCAAGACCCAACTCATAATGTTTTCCAGACACTAAGGCAGCAGCATATCTATATTAATTAGTAAGAACACTAATTATTTAATCTGTGTTTATATAATCCTATTAATCTTAGAGCTTGTTTACACCAGTGTCTTGCAATAATGGTCGGTAAAATTAATATTTTTACTGGTCCTTGGTATAGTGCAATGAAACACATGAAATTCTAGCCTTTTTCTACACTACTAACAAGAGATTCTTGAGAGAAAGTCATTTGGAGGCTTGAAGGTAAGAATTTTAAAGCTGTACTGTTAAATAAATAACCTGGAGTGTAATTATGCACTGAAGCTAATGAAAAGAGAAGTATGGCCAAAGCTTTTTTGGTCATACTTCTCTGCTGGGTTACGAGAATGCACTTACTTTTGCACTCCCGTGACCCAGAATCAGCAGGCTAAAGTTCGCCGTTGACTGACATAATAGAGCTGCTCCAGGTTCTGGAAGGATCCTGGCCATATTTTTTGCCTTCCTCTGGATCAACTGTGGGTATAGAATGGGGTATATGGGATTGTATGATATTATTTTTTTTTTTTTTTTATTTGTGGTTGAACTGGATGGACTTTTTTCTTTTTTCAACCTAACTAACTATGTAACTATGTACCGGTAACTATATTGTCAGGATTCACTCAGATGCCTGATTGGCAGCTGGCTCCAGCTCTAAGTGCTCTTCCCACAGTGCAGGGGCAGAGACAGTCACTACCCTCTACTCAGAGCTGACCAAGAACTGAGTAACCAGCAGTCATGTAATCGCTCAGTTCTCAGGCTAGGAGCCAGTGGCGGACAGCTGCAGCATCACAGCGATGCTGCAGCATGGAGGTGATTAGTAAAGGTATTATTTTAATTATTTTCTAGCCTACTAGCCAAGTTAGGCTAACTTGGCCCAATGGTGTAAAATCCTTATTCACTGAGATATAAGCATAAGTAAAGGACATAATTACCCACTTGAAGACTGAATTGTTTCACTCCCTTCCAGTCCAGGCAATTTTTCAGCACTCATACTTTAAATGCCAATTACTCAGTCATGCAACACTGTACCAAAATTAATTGTATTACATTTTTTTTGTAGACAGATAGCGCTTTCTTTTGGTGGTATTTAATAACCAATTTACTTTTCACTTTATAAAGAAAAAAGAACCAAAAAAATGAATAAATAAATAAAACTGTTTTTCTTAGTTTCTGTTATAACTTTGCAAAAAAATAATCTTTCTTTATAAATGTGGGTCAAAATGTATTTTGCTACATTTCTGAAAAAACAAAAAAAACAAATCGGTGTATATTATTTAGTTTGTGTGAAAGTTACAGTGTCTAAAAACTATGGCATATATGTTTGAAAATTGATTATCATGATGTATCGACTGCCTATCTAATTGCATTAAAGTACCAGGACAGTATACACACCCTCATTTAGAAATATGCATGTTGAGTTTTTTTAAGTTGAAAATTTTTGCCACAATCTTTTGAAAAAAATGACAAAATTAAAGGGGTTGTAAACCTTCGTGTTTTTTCACCTAAATGCATCCTATGCATTTAGGTGAAAAAACTTCTGACACTGACCCCAGCCCCCCCGTTTTACTCACCTGAGCTTGTTCGTTTCCACGGCGGAGACATGCTCTACTTCTCTGCCTGTTGTCTCGACTCTTGATTAGATCGATTGATAGCAGTGCAGCCATTGGCTTCCGCTACCGTCAATCAAATCAAATGACGCGGGCGTCGGGGGGCGGGGCAGAGTCCAGCATTCTGTGTCTATTGACGCAAATGCTGGACTCAGGAGTGCACCCTCATGGTTACCCCCAGGGAGAGCACTTCTCCTAGGGGGTTTCCCAATGCGGGGAGGTGCCGCAAGCCATTAGGGGTCCCCAGAAGATGAGGATCAGGGCCACTCTGTGCAAAACAAACTACACAGTGGAGGTAAGTATATGTTTTTTGTTTTTTTTTTTAAACATGGGTTTACAACCCCTTTAAATAATTTTGTTTTCACAAAGTTTTCACACACAGCATAGGCATATTTACAATTACATCCCAAATCACCTTCTGCTACTCCTCCTGGGTGTGGGGATACCACATATGTGAGGCTTTTTCATAGCCTAGATGCTTAGAGGGGCCCAAACTCCAAGGAACACCTTTGGACTTTTAAGGGGCATAAATTACGCATCTAAGTTCCTGACTACCTATCATATTTCATAAACCCCTCAAGTGCCAGGACAGTTGAAACAAAAAATTACCCAATTTTGGAAAAACAAATGCCCCAAGATATTTTCTAAAAGGAATACTGAGTGTTTTGGAAAGGACATTTTTTGCCTCACGTTATTGGAAAATGCAGTAAAGAAAATTATTATTATTATTTTTTTTTACACAAACTTGTCAATTAAAGAATATTTCTAATGCACAGCATATGTACACTTATGCCCTGTACACACGACCAGTTTTCCTGTCGGAAAAACCTTCAGATTTTATTCCGCTCAAGCTGTCTTGCATACACCAAATTCCGACCGTCAAGAATGCGGTGACATACAACACGTAGGATGCCACTATAAAAAGGAAGTTCAATAGCCACTGCGCCACCCTTTGGGCTCCTTCTGCTAATCTCGTGTTTATCTCGTGTTAGTAGAAGTTTGGTGAGAGACGATTCGTGCTATTGGATATTTTATTTTCTGAAAATACTTGCCTTTATATATGGAGATCACTAGAAATTTTTTTTTCAATAATCCAAAAAAGAGGAGATCTTGATGAAATAATAAAAAAAAAAAGATGACTATAAAAAATAATTCTAAACATTATTATGGAGATCTGGCTTTAAAAAAATAAAAGATTATTCATGAGATCACGAGAAATAATAAAGAAATAAGTTTGTCAGAACTGTGTGAATATCAGCAGCAAAACTACTTCATTATTCTAGCATTATAAAGCACAAAAGAATGCACTGCATTAAAAGATCACAGAATTTGCAGCGTGAAGAATGTGCTATCTCTATTACAATCGCTAGTTTTTACCATACCGATCGCTTCCGTCTCGTAGTTGCTTCAGAGCATGCGTGGTTTTTGGTGTGTCGGAACAGCATACAGACGAGCATTTTTTCCGATAGGAATTTTTTCTGTCAGAGAAATATAGAACATGTTCTCTATCTAAGTCCGTCTGAATTTTCGATGGAAAAAGTCAGATGATGCATACATACACGGTCCGAATATACGATGAAAAGCTCCCATCTGACTTTTCTGTCGGAAATTCCGACCGTGTGTACGCGGCATAAGATTTACACCTCAAAACACATTTTGCTACTCCTCCCAAGTATGACGCTAACACATGTGGTACCACATTTTTTCACAGCTCAGCCACATAGAGACGCCCAAAATTCAAGGAGCGCCTTTGGGCCTTATTACACATATAATTTCTGACTGCCTATCACATTTTTAGATGCTCTGGAGCACCAGGACAGTGGAAACATTTTGGAAAGAAAACACTCCAAGTTATCTTCTAAAAGGAATGGTGAGTCTTTTGAAGACTTTTTTTTACAAAATTTTCTAGTTGTATTTTTTACACAAATTTGTCAATTAACCACTTCAATACCAGGCACTTTCGCATCTTTCCGCCCAGCACAATTTTTCGCTTTTAGTGCTGTCGCACTTTGAATGACAATTGCGCGCTCATGCTACACTGTACCCAAACAAAATTTTTATCATTTTATTCCCACAAATAGAGCTTTCTTTTGGTGGTATTTGATCACCACGGGGGTTTTTATTTTTTTCTAGACAAACTAAAAAAGAATGACACCACGATATATACCATTGGATCCTCCTTTCTCTGGTTGACTGTGGTTATAGTGAAGAGTGTGGGATCGACACTGGTCCAATTTCGATTGTCTATATCCGCTGAGGTGCTCCGATTATTGGTGATTAAAGCCTGAATGATTCATGGGGCATATGTCCTATTGAATCCATACACTCCAGTAAGCCTCAGTATTATCGGTGGTGGTGCTCTCTTTTCCCTCTTCGTGCACTTTAAGTGATGGTTCAATAATCAATGTTTTGACCAGCAAGATTTCTGCACATTAAGATATTCATCTAGCAACACTGTTTTGTCACAAATTGGACTTTTTTATTTATTTTATTTCATAACACTATTGGTTTTTGGACTTTACAGTTTATTTGCTTCACTGCATTTGCACTTTAAAATTTTTGTATTTCTACAGTTTCATATTTGGTTTATTTGAAGGGACAGTAGAGCCATGGTTTTACTGCCCCCTAAGCACTACACCCTTTAGCTGGGACTGAGCATATGCAATGACTTGTTCACAGCCATGGAATTAATAATACACACTGTCACTTTCAGCAGGCATAGTGCCCAAGGACTGTGGTGACATCATGAGCTCCACCTTCTCCAGTCAGAGAACACCTTTTTAGTTCTTAACCACTTGTCGCCCGCCATATAGCAGAATGACGGCGGCAAAGTGGTTTCAAAACCCTGACCGGACTTCACATGACGTGATCAGGATTTTGAGCCGCCCCGGGGGCGCGCATCGCGGCGATCGTTGTTGAGATGTGTCAGTTTGACACCCAGCAACTACGATCTCGGTAAAGAGTCTCTGACGCAGACTTTTTACCATGTGAGCAGCCGTGTCCAATCACGGCTGATCACAGTGTAAATAGGAAATGCCGTTGATCGGCTTTTCCTCACTCATGTCTGTCTGACGCGAGTAGAGGAGAGCCGATCGGCTGCTCCTCTGACAGGGGGGGGTCTGTGCTGATCGATTATCAGCACAGCCCCCCCCGAGGATGCCCACACTGGACAACCAGGGACGCCACCAGACCACCAGGGATGCCCAGCACCAGGTATGCCACTCTAGACCACCAGGGAAGCCAGTCAGTGCCCACAATGGATGCCAATCAGTACCCACAATGGATGCCAATCAGTGCCCACAATGGTCATCACTGATTGGCATACATTATTGTTTGGCACTGATTGGCATCCATCAGTACAATAAATTAATGCAATGCCGCCTATCAGTGCCCATCCGTGCCGCCTATCAGTGCCTATTCGTGCCACCTATCAGTGCCCATCCATGCCGCCTATCAGTGCCTATCCATGCTCATCCGTGCCGCCTATCCATGTCCATCCATGCCACCTATCCATGCCCATCCGTGCCGCCTATCCACGCCGCCTATCCATGCCAATCCGTGCCACCTATCAGTGCCCATCCGTGTTGCCCATCCGTGTTGCCCATCAGTGCCACCTATCAGTGCCCATCAGTGCCACATATCAGTGCCCATCAATGCCACCTCATCAGTGCCACTTCATTGGTGCCACCTCATCGGTGCCCATCAGTGCTGCCTTATCAGTGTCCGTCAGTGCAGCCCCATCAGTGCCCATCAGTGAAGGAGAAAACTTACTTATTTACAAATTTTTGAAACTGAAACAAAAAAAAAACATATTTTTTTTCAAAATTTTCTCTATTTTTTTATTTGTTTAGCAGAAAATAAAAATCCCAGAGGTGATCAAATACCACCAAAAGACAGCTCTATTTGTGGGAAAAAAATTATAAAAATGTAGTTTGGGTACAGTGTTGTATGACCTCACAATTGTCATTCAAAATGCGACAGCGCTGAAAGCTGAAAATTGGTCTGGGCAGGAAGGTGTTTAAGTGCCCTGTATTGAAGTGGTTAAACTAAATATAAGGCGTTCTGTGAATGGCAGCTGTGCTGAACAAGCAAGCCCTTGTGTTCACTATGTAGAAGGGTAGACACTTGGCACTGGACCCAGAAAACTGTGGTGACGCCTACTACAGTGACTCTCTGTTTCCATAGCAGTTCCACCAGTATGGAATATGCATACTTACATTGGTCCAAGGTGGACCACCGTAACTATGCATTGAAACCCACACCTGAAGTTCAGCTTTAATCCAAATGCGGCAAAGACACAATTTTTTAAATTATTCCTATTGATTTGTACCAAAATTAGATATGGCTTTGGTCTGAACTCTTGTTTGTAAAGCCTTGGTTACACCAATTGATAAAATGGAACCATTTTGTTAAGATGTGGAAACATATTCATCTCATATATATTACAATTCATGTAAAACGCTGATTTAATTTTGATGTTACTCATCAAAGGACCTTCAGGAAATATTGTTGGTTTAGAGTCATGTATTTATTTTTTTCATAATGGAAGATGCTTGTGTTTACTTTATTTGCCAATAAACAAATATTTGACTGACCCGAAAATTAAATCTGATAGATGGGAAATAACTGAAAAAAGCTGTTCTTTGGTGATCAGAAGAAACAAAGCACTGTGAAAATCTGAACATAACTAAAAATAATCCTCACTGACTTTGATTGTAATCTAAATTTTCCATTATATGTGTATTGTAAACTAGGAATGAGGAGCTATTTTTGGAGGGGCCCCTATAGGCTGATTCTACATAACCTACAGGAAACTGCTAGCTAACCTCTGATGGAGGTTTTTTTGTTTATACACAGTAATAAGGTTTCCCAATGTATGCTTTAAATTCAGGTTATATTCCCTGTAAGACTTTGATTTATGCATTCCACCTATAATTTTAAATCTTCTTATACCAAAATGAAATTGCATAAAATGTATATTTACTAAATCCTGCATAGTGTTCATTTGTCACTTCTTTTGTGGTAAAATCTGTAATTATTGATATACTTTCCGCCTATAGCTTTTTACTAGAGAACAGTTGTTTACTGTAGCTATCTCTTCTTGTTTCAGTGATTTGATTTTTTATGTTTTTATATGATTTTTAAAGTTTTACCTTAAAGGGGGATTCCACCCTAAAGTGGAACTCCCGCTTTTCGGACCCTCCCCCCTCCGGTGTCACATTTGGCACCTTTCAGGGGGGAGGGGGGTGCAGATACCTGTCTAAGACAGGTATCTGCACCCACTTCCGGGCATAAACTCCCACGGGAGTTTACGTCACCTCCTGTCCCGGCGCGCTGTCTGCCGGGACACACACGTGACCCGGCAGACGGCGCTGAAGATTCTCATTGCGCCGCGCGACTCGCGCATGCGCAGTAGGGAATCGGGAAGTGAAGCCACTTCCTGATTCCCTCACCGAGAATGGCGCCGGCTACAGCAGGGAGCCGAGCGATCGATCGGCCTCTGCTGCCGACACCGCTGGACCCTGGAACAGGTAAGTGTCCATTTTTTAAAAGTCAGCAGCTGCAGTATTTGTAGCTGCTGGCTTTTAATTTTTTTTTTTTTCCAGTACAATCCCGCTTTAAAGCGGTTCTGCACTGTCTGTATTTTTTTATTTTTTTGTGCGATGCAATGGATTGCAAGATGTTTTTTAAGTACTCACGTGTTCATGTTCACTGAGTCATTGCTGCCAGTTTTCGTCCTGTAAAATAATTTAGCAACATCCTTCCTGCTTGGATGCCATCTTGCCTGTGGGCATGTGAAACCCCACTGGCACTTCAGATGGCCCAGCATGCACCGCCGTTACTGCGCCGATCTCGCGCGTGCGCAGTAACGGCGAAGTGCAGCTCACGTCCTCTGAAATCTCGCGAGATTTCGGAAGATGTGGCCGAAATCTCACGAGATTTCGAAAGATGTCCGCACTGACAGTGCGGCGTGACGACGATCGACGCAGAGACCCCGCCCACCGCCGCAGAGACAGAGGAAAGGAAGTCAGCGATTACAAGGTAAGTGGAAAAAAAAACACACTTCATTTAGTACTCTTTGCCTGATTTGGAAGGCAAAGAGATTTACTAAATGAAATGTGTGCAGAACCGCTTTAAGTAATACAAAACAATATCCTTTTTCTCCATAAATAATCCATACACATCCACTACTTAAGGACCCTGTAAAGTATATTGTATATTTCCTTAACCACTTTCCGCCCGGCCTATAGCAAAATGCCGTCATATGAAATCCAGCAGGATAACTGCTGGCGCACGCCCTTTGGTCTGACACACTGCTACACCGATCTCGTGATCAGCCGTGTCCAATCACGGCTGATCACAGTGTAAACAAAAAGAGACGTTTATCGGCTTTTCCTCACTCGCGTCTGAGAGACGCGAGTAGAGGAGAGCCGATTGGCGGCTCTCCTGACAGGGTGGTCTGTGCTGATTGTTTATCAGTGCAGCCCCCCCCCCCCCCGCACGGATGCTAACACTGGACCACCAGGGATGCCGCTAGAACCACCAGGGTGCTCATCACACATTGATGAGAAGGTATGCCCCCATGGCCACCAGGGATGCCACACAGTGCCCTAAAACATGCCAATCAGTGCCCACAAATGGTGCCAGTCAGTGACCACTATGAATGCCTGCCAGATGTCTCATCAGTGATGCCCAGCAGTGCCACCCATCAGTGTCCATCAGTGCCACCCATAAGTACCCATCAGTGCAGTCTTTCAGTGCCCATCAGTGCCGCCTATCAGGGCCGCCTATGAGTGCCCATCAGTGCTGCCTATCAATGCCCATCAGTGCTGCATACCAGTGCCACCTATCAGTGCCCATCAGTGCCGCCTATCAGTGCCCATCAGTGCTGCCTATTAGTGCCCATCATCAGTGCCACCTCATTGGTGCCACCTCATCAGTGCCACCTTATCAGTGCCCATCAGTGCAGCCTCACCAGTGCCCGTCAGTGAAGGAGAAAACTTACTTATTTACAACATTTTATAACAGAAACAAAGAAAGACTTTTTTCTCTAAATTTTCGACTTTTTCATTTGTTGCACAAAAAATAAAAACCCCAGCAGTGATAAAATACCACCAAAAGAGAGCTCTATTTGTGGGAACAAAATGGTAAAAAATTGTTTGAGAATAGTGTAGCATGACCATGCAATTGTCATTCAAAATGCGACAGCGCTGAAAGCTAAAAATTGGCTTGGGCAGGAAGGGGCGAAAGTGCCTGGTATTTTAAGTGGTTAAATAATTAATTTCTTATGCATTTTTCTTCCTCCATGTAATGTCCTCTGTGAGCTCCCTAACCCGTCCTTTCCTCCTGATTTCTGTTTGTGTGAAATGAGTAGTGTGTATTAGTTACTGTCACGTGCACTGTTCTATGCACACTACAAATCCCATATAGTCCCATAGTCCAAAGACCATTTCAGGAGTGAGCAAGAGAGGGTGGCTATGTTCCTACACGCACCCTCTAACTGGACATCAGATCACAGCAGCAAAAAAAAATTAAAACAAGGAATTTGCAGATTTTGAGGGGGCTGACAACAAGAGAGGGTACTTTTTAGGTTAAGATACATTGTGGAACTTGCCTCGTTGAATGAGATAATCTGTAAATAGTTCTTTTTTTTTTGTACAAAATGCACCCTCTGGTGACCCATGCTGCCTTCATGTGTTTTGGGAGCCCGCTAATGATCCTTTGAAAATACTAACCTAACCTCAGGCTTGGCACATATTGCCATACATTGAGCTGAGTTAGTCTACAAGCTTCATGCTGGACACAAAGCCTTTCAATCTCACATCAATTTACATCTCTCCAAGTCAATATTAAGCCCCTGTCAGTTTCATTCAGTTGTTAAATTGCAGAACCTCAGTGAACTTTAGATGCTCTTGTATTTGACAGTTGATGGAACAGGCCAGGGCTTAGAGTGAGGAGGGAGTGGGCATAATTTCCACTGGGAGAGAATTTGAGGCCTATATAAAAACTCTTGAATCAAAGGAGCTCCTCACGTACTCAGTAATTGCTTTCATTCTGGACACCTTCCTTCACTTAATGTCAAATAGTTGCTGCTTGTCAATTGCCAAACCTCCCTGCACATTCAGAAAATGTAATACCATGTGAAGCCACACAATTGACAGGCCAACAGCTGTCAGAATTCAGGGGACCAATGTTTGCCTCATCATTGGCAGTTTCCATGTTTCTTTACTGACAAAGGTTTAATTTAATGGAAACATTTTATGGGAGAAACACAGAGAGGGAAATTTACTAAAAGTGTAACAGACAGAATCTGGATAAGCTGTGCTGCACAGCCAGTCAGCTTTTAGCTTTCAATTTCAGAACTTACCTGAACAAGCTGGAGCTGAAAGATGATTGGTTACTGTGCACAGCTGCTCCAGATTCTGATTACTCCATTTTAAAAGAGGCTTTCATTGTATGTTCTTACAATAACAGGAAACATTAATAGAAAATTGCTATCTGTCCCCTTGAGCTGGAATTTCTCATTGGTAAGTGTTCATCTTTTCTCCTGATAAAAATAAGGTGGAGTCACGTACTGACGTCACTTATGGGTGTGATAGCGGTTCAGGGAGTCTGTGGAACGCAGCTGGAACGCACGATGCATACAGGATTACCACGGCTCTGTCGTTATCATTTCTCCCGAAGATGTAGAGCTTTTTTGCGGAGGTTCTATTGCATGGCATGTTTGTTTTTATTTATAAAAACTGTTTTAATTTTTAAATAAAAACATTTCCCAATTTGATACTACACTATGGGAGCCCATATCTCATTTTTTGCATGCATATCCTTACCTGCACTGGATACTGGAGAAAGTAATAGGAGAGGCTTATAGCTGTTTTTGTTTGTCCCTGGAGAGACCCACTGCATACCCAGTCTGACCCAGACGTGAGATATCCCTGGGAGATCCATAGGAGCTGGATACTGGATGTAAAGGCTGGCATTATCATCTGGGCATCAAGGCTGTCCTATATGCAAGATACCCCTGTAGGGGTTACTGGAGCTGGTGAGTGGGGACCCAAGAGGGGGAGCACTAAAAGTCACTTGGATTTTTCCTGTGGTCACAACCACCAAGAATCACAAAAGACTTTGTTTTGATTGATTTTTGGATTGATTTTTTGAGGAGTATTTTGTAGATTTAACATTAGTGACTTTATTTTTTGGTTTGGTTAACTATTTATAATCTTTTTATATATTTTTATTATTATTATTATTATTATTATACAGTATTTAAATAGCGCCAACAGTTGCACATGTATACATATACACATTGGGACTGGATTTTTCTCATTAATATTTGTACTCATGATACTAGATCATCACATTTTTTGAATCACATTCATATTTACTATCTTTTAATTGTTCTTATTTTGCATTTCACTAACATTTCAGTTTATCAATACTTGCATGATATTATTTATGATATTAGAGTATCATGCTTTTTATATCACATTTTGTTAGTATATATCAGCCCCCCCACACCTGTATATATGTCAGCCTCCACACCTGTATATATGTCAGCCCCTCTCACACCTGTATATATGTCAGCCCCCACACCTGTATATATGTCAGCCCCCTCACACCTGTATATATGTCAGCTCCCCTTACACCTGTATATAAGTCAGCCCCCCCACACCTGTATATATATTTTTTTTTGTTATAATCTTTTTTTTTTTATTTTTACTTTATTAACACCAATTACGGGCAAACACAAAAGTCAACAGAAATCGAAGCATTACAGAATCTGCATTGTATTATTACAGTCCATTTCTTAGTCTCTACCATCTACTTATTCATTCTATGTCTATTTATTCAGATTTCTTTCAAACGTTTCTGGAGAGTTTTCATATAATCTAACTTCTTATATTCTCTCCTATTTTCCCTTCTTATCTGTTCCCTTAATACTACCCGTCTCCCTTTTCATTTTTTCCAATAGTTTCCTAAATAATAAAACTAAAATAAAACTAAACTAATAAAAAAAATAAAAAAAAAAAAAAAAAAAAAGGGGGGGGGAAGGGAGGGGGGGGGGGGCCTCGTTGGCTCTGGGCAGTCGTGGCGTCCTCCATATCTATGTCTGCTTAGTTTCTATTTCCTAAAAGAGACGAGCCCTCTGCTGATACTACATATTGTTTCCATAGTTTCCAAGTTGTCTGATAGTTTTCTTGTGATTGTTTTGACTCTAACCTTGTTTCTTCCATTTTACCTATCTCTTCCACTTTATGTAGCCAGTCTGCCACTGTTGGAGGGTTCTGTTTTTTCCAATAAAGTGGCACGCAGGCCTTCGCGGCATTGACCAAATGTCTAACTATCGAGTTTTCGTATTTTTTAACTGGAATGTTTGATACGTGTAAAAGGAAGAAAGCCGGTTCTTTGGTTATCCTGTGATCTGTGAATTTTTGTGTTACTTCCCAGACTATGTTCCAGAAACTAGTTAGTTTGGGGCATGACCAAAATAGATGGAGCAGGGTCCCTTTTTCCTCCACGCACCGCCAACAGCGGTCTGTGGATTCAGGGTAATATTTCTTTAGAAGCTGGGGTGTAAGATACCATCTTGACATAATTTTATAATTGGACTCCTGCATCTTCGTGGATACTGATGATTTTAAAGAGAGTCTTACTATTTGTTGTATTTCCTCTATTGTGAATTTCCGTCTAAGATCCTGTTCCCATTTGTCTATAAATGACAGATAAGGCATTGCCGTTGGACAATTCAACAATGAGTACATCTTAGAGAGTACTCGTGTTATACCCCCTTCTTCAGAACAGTATTCCTCCAACTTTGTCAGGGGGCGCCTATAACATCTGGGGTCTAATAACGTGTCCAGGAAATGTTTCAACTGAAGTGCCGGCCAGAGTGGCAGTGCGTACGGTCCTGACTCCTCTTTCAGTTCTTCTATAGAGGGCCATCTGTTCTCTTTTATAAAGTGGGAAACTCCCGTTTTATCGCCCATTCGTAAAACCCTAAATGTAGCATAATCCAAACCTGGGCGAAAACTAGGGTTTCCCAAGATCGGAAACAGTGGAGAGTCTTGTGAAGTGAGGGAGAATTGCTTGTTGACCTGAAAGCCTATATATAATGTCGTCCCTATTATAGGGTGGTTTTTCAATTTTGTTTCAAGTTGATCATAGCACCATAGAGTCCCTGATAATAATACCTGTGTCTGAGCTTGTTCCACCTGGATCCATAATTTTAGCTTACTGTGGCGGCACCAATCCACAATCCTGGCCATATGGGCAGCTTGTTGATATTTCCGCACGTCTGGAAGGGCCAAACCCCCATATTGTTTTGGTAAAGTGAGTACCTTCGATGAAAGACGTATTCTCTTATATGCCCAAACAAACTTAACAAAAAGTGTGTTAACTTGCTTAAGATATCCTACCGGTATTCTAATTGGAAGCGCTTGAAATAAGTAAAGAATCTTGGGTAGTACAGTCATCTTTAATAAGTTAATTCTTCCGAACCATGAGTGTAGGCCCCTCTTCCATGAGTCCAGAAGTGTACGGATCTCCACTAACAATGGTGGGAAATTAAGTTCAAACACTCGGGTTAGGTTCACTGGAATATATGTGCCTAAATATTTTATGGCTTTTGTCGTCCATTTGAAGTTAAAGTTCGCTTTGAATCTAGATAATATCTTATCAGCTATCCCACATCCTATTGCCTCTGATTTTTCCCAGTTTATTTTCATATTAGAAAATGCTCCATATATTTCGAACTCTCGTAAGAGATTAGGGAGAGAGATCACGGGGTTTACCAAAGAGAAAAGTAGATCATCTGCATAAGCAGAGATTTTGTATTGTTTACCTCCCGTGGTCAAGCCCTGTATATCAGGATTTAGGCGAATTCTATTTAAAAAGGGTTCTAATGATAATGCAAATAAAACCGGGGAAAGTGGGCATCCCTGTCTTGTCCCATTTGATATAGAGAAGGGATTAGATAGAACTCCATTAATTTTAACCTGAGCTGTGGGTTGAGAGTATACTTTAGTTATCCAATTAATCATTATTTCCCCAAAGCCTAGTTGTCTAAGAACCGTGAACATATATTCCCAGTTTACCCGGTCAAATGCCTTTTCCGCGTCTGTACTAAGGAAGATACTAGGTGTCTTAGTGGAATTGGCTATGTGGATCAGGTTAAGAACTTTCGTCGTATTATCTCTGGCTTCTCTTAAGGGGATGAAACCCACCTGATCCAGATGGGCCAAGCTCGGTAGATGTTCCGCTATTCGGGTTGCTAAAATTTTTGTAAATAATTTAAGATCTACATTTAGTAACGAAATTGGCCTGTAACTGCTACACAACGTTGGTTCTTTCCCTTCTTTCAAGATTACCGAAATGTGTGCCTTCAGAGTATCTCTAGTTAAATTAATGTCCTTACCCAGTCCATTAAACAGATCTACCATATATGGCCCCAGAATAGGTAACAACGTTCGGTAATATTGAATAGTAAAGCCATCTGGTCCTGGTGCTTTGCCTAACTTCATTGAACTTATTGCCCGTTTTAACTCTCCCAGGTTTATTGGAGCGTCTAATTCTGCTTTAATTTCTGGCGTGATCCCTGCTAGTCTGGAGGAATGAACATATTCATCTATTTGTGTTTGTGCTTTGCTCTCAGTCGATAAATTATATAAAGATGCGTAAAAGTCTCGAAAAGTTTCTGAAATTTGCTTCGGTAGAGTCACTTTTTGAGCCTTTGAGTTCAAAATCTGTGGTATGTATGACCGAAGGCGATCCTCTCTTACTGATCTAGCTAATGTTTTCCCACATTTATCTCCGTATTCATAATTGATCTTCCTGCCTCTCTGTAAGGCCGCTTTTGCTCTTTGTCGCAATATATCGTTGATTTGGGTTCTTATTAAAGTAAGTTCCTGTTCTAAACTGGGGGAGGGTATATGTTTATGTCGCGACTCCATTATATGAAGCTTGGTCAGCAGTAGTTTTAATTGCTTCTCCCTCTCTTTTTTCAATCTAGACCCATACTTAATCAAGATGCCCCTTATAACGGTTTTATGTGCTTCCCATACCATATCCAGTGAGCTATCTGGGGTTTGATTTATTTCAAAGTATGACGTTAATTCTTTCTCGATCTCCGCCACTACCTCTGGATTTTGGAGGAGGCTTTCATTCAATTTCCACGTACCTAATGTTTGCGTGGTATTATGTGATAAAACATATGTCAGTAGAATCGGGGCATGATCTGACCATGTTATCGATCCAATAGAGGTTTTTTGTACCGCATGTAGCTGAGCATGAGGAATCAAAAAATAATCGATTCTCGAATAAGTCTTATGCGGTGACGAATAGAAAGAATAATCTCTTTCTCCTGAATGTTGGAGTCTCCATACGTCAATTAATTGCGCTTTATGTATGGATTGTGTAATTCGCTTGTAAGAGCTTATCGGGACCGAAGATGAGCCTGACGATGTATCAACTTTAGGGTTTAATGGTATGTTGAAATCTCCACCCAAGATTAGTTGCCCCTCAATAAAATCTGATAATTTGTTCAAGGTCTGACAAATAAAAGTAACCTGATTTTCATTGGGTCCGTAAATTGTTGCCAGCGTCACGCTCACCCCCCCCAGAGTTCCTCTCACAAACAAAAAACGCCCCCCCCTCATCTGACATAATTGAATTGCATATCCACGGGATTTTACCTGAGATTAGAATGGATACCCCTTTGGTTTTGGCTATCTTATTAGTGGAGTGATAAGTTACTGGATAGAGTCTATTTTTAAGTACTGGAAATTTATTGTCTTTAAAATGGGTCTCTTGTAAGAAAGCAATATCAATATCAGCTGTTTTTAAATCGTTTAATAGTATCTTTCTTTTCTCCGGTGTGTTTAGTCCCTTAGCGTTCAAGGACAACACCTTTACACTGCCCATTGCCAACGAAGCACCAAAAAAAAAAAAAACAAAAAAAAAAAAAAAAAAAGGGGAGAGAGAAAAAAAAAATAAAAAAATAAAAAAAAGGAAAAAAAAAAACAAAAAAAAAAAAAAAAGGAAAAAAGAAAAAAGGGGGCGGAAAGAAAAAACCCCCTAAAAGGGGGAAGTTTTCAGGGCGGGTCCCAACCCGGGTCCCTGAATCCCCCCTAATCTAAATTGGATTAAAACTAATCCCTATATACACACATGTCCCCCTCCTCCTCCTAGGGGGTATGCGTGTCAACCTATTTAAGGGAGTGGCTAGATCCGGTTCGTCATAGCCTCCTGTGTCCCCTTCCACCCACCCTGCCCCTCAAACCCCGCGGCATGCCCCGCTCCCGCGCCCACATGAGGGAGAGGGCGGGGGGGGGAACCCAAAAAAAAGGAAAAGGGGGGGGGGGGAGGAGAAGGAGGGGAGTTTGCACTTCCCCTCCCCTCCTCCACCCCATCCCCCCCCCACCCCGCAACAGGGGGGGAATAATCTCATCCCCCCTCTCCCCCCCCCCCCCCCCCCCCCCCACCCCCCCCCAATACATATAGTTATGGGACAAGACCTGTACCCTCGAATCTCCTCCCCCCCTCCAATCCCTTCTCTATTGATCATTAAAAGAAAAAAAAAAACAATTTTATTTCATATTCTAGCAGCTTACCCCCAGGCAGACAAAAGCAAAACAAGGGCACCATGTATTCTGGTGCCATAGTCTGTACCTAACACTTGTGGCACATAATACATAATATAACAGAGCAGATATAACAATAATATTAGAGGTCTCTCTTTTTACCATCTCTTAAGACCTATCTGCTATTTACCCCTTAGGGTTTCATATCATTGATAACTCATTATATCACATCCTATATGTATGCTGTTTATCCCTTCATATATCATTTATATATATATATCATTCTACACTCTACATTCCTGCACCGTAAACAGAAAGAAAAGGGGAGGGAGAGAGGGGGGGGGGGGAGGGGAAAAAAAAAAAAAGAAGGTGACCATTGGTTCATAAAAATCCATCAATATATGTGGATCATGTGCTCATACATGTGATATTCCTAGTGTAATTATATCCGCCGAGATCGGCCGAATTCAATAATCGCCGGTCTCGGTTGTAAACGTGATTTTTAAGTGTTACTTATCAAAAAAAAAAAAAAAAAAAAAAAAAAAAAAAAAAAAACGGAAATCGTGAATATTTTCTATCGTGCTTACTGGTTACCCAGCATAAGTCTTCTAAATCTTCTAAATCTAACCCACCTAGACACATCTAAAAAAAAAAGAAAAAAAACAATTGAAAAAAAAAAAAAAAAAAAAAAAAAAAAAAAAAAAAGTGCCCACTCTTTGCTCTTTATTAACCCCCTCCCCCCATCCATGGGGGAGGCTTCACCCCTCCTAAATAATCCATAGTAACCCAACCCATCCTGAGCACAGGCTCCCCCCCCCCTATCCCCCCTAAAAAAAAAAAGAAAAATGTGATTGTAGTAACGTGTTCTGTGACCTCCGTCTCCCCCCCCACCCCCCACCCCCGTCCACTGGAATGCATATATAGTGTGTACGTATGTGATATGACCTTGGTTCTGATTAGTGGTTATTCCTCCTATTACCTTGTTAGGTCTTCTCCTATAAAAATGTACGCCCTTCTGCCTTCAAAGTTCTACCCCCTCTAAAAGAAATTCTTACTCCTCTCTCCATTATACAGCAGGGAGGGAGGCCTAATAAAAAAAAAAAAAGAAAAAGAGAAAAAAGGAAAACGTCCAGGATTCCCTCCTCCTCTAGCCTCGGCTGAAAAAAAAAAAAAAAAAAAAAAAATTTTAAGAAAGAGACAGGGGCTCACCACTTCCCATCTGCTTCCCTACCAGGCCTCTGTACCCCTGCATCAGTCTATGTCTATATCTATATCAAACACAATACCCCTCGTATCCCCCACAAATACAGACATACAGGCATACAGACATAATCACAATGGCATAATGTTCATAATGTTCATAATTCATAATTAATCATAATTAATCAGGCTGATATATCTCTCCCAAAGCATCATCGTCATGGCGTTCATACGGCGTTTGTACAGTGCCTCCTTTATAGCAGTCCTCCTATTCATCACCCCCAGTGCTCAAAAAAAAAAAAAAAGCGAGCGAGAGGAGGGCGCGAAAAAAAAAAAAAAAAAGGAAGAAAACCCCTCAACGGGGAAGATAATATAAATGGCCTCCCAGTCCCTCTCTTATTATGATATGGTCCACTGAAAAGCCTCAGAACCCTTGCAATTCTTATGTTTTCAACCCTTTTGTAGCTTAATAAGGCCTGGTTTCACTCTTGTCCTCCTAGGCTGTATGAAATGCCTCTGCTTGCTAGATAAGGGATGAAGGGAGCGGTATGTCACCAATAGAATAGTCCCGCCCTCTCTCCCTATCTTCTATTTCGTTTAATGAGCATATCGGGGTTTCTGATTCCGTTATCTCACGATGGGATAGGTGCCCCCCCTCTCAATGACCCATTTCAGGTATACCGTCCTGTTGTTTACTTATTTACTTCGCTCCAGACAGTAAACACATAATAAAGGGGAGAGGAACCCCCAACAAACAACAGAAAAAAAAAAAAAAAAAAAAAAAAAGAAGAAGGTGGAGCTGAGAATTTTCCCCCCTAAAAAAAAAAAAAAAGAGGGTGGGAGAGTACAGAGGCACTAGACAGGCCAAAGTTATGTAAGTTCTTTCATGTATTTTCCCATTTTTTTATTTATTTTGTTAAACTCACGTGGGCTTGATTGGAGACTGTTCTCTGGTTCTCCCTTCATCTCTCTGTCGACGTCGATGGGGGCTCCTTCCTGATGTTGCTGTCCCCAGTCGACCCTCTGTCCGTGTTATTGGCTGCAGCCAGTTTGCGACTTGTATAGGTGCTGCTGCCATGAAGAGAAAATAATTAGGTAAGTCTTTTGGCGTGCGGAGTACAAATGAGCTCTGGTCTTTTCTAAAAGTTACAGACAGAGGGAACCCCCATCGGTATGTTGCTCCTTGACGGCGAGCTATGTCCAGCACTGGACGTAACAGCCCCCGTCTATATAATGTTGCTCTGGAGATGTCCGGTAGAATTTTCAATGCTGCCCCATTAAATTCCACCGACCCCGCTTCCCACGCGCTCCTCATGATCCTCTCTTTCTGGTTGTAGTGGTGTACCCGGCATATTATATCCCGCGGGCGTTCCGGGTCACTCTGCCGGGGTCCCAGTGCTCTGTGTATCCGGTCCAGCTCTATATTGACCGGGGGTGTCTCCTTCAGTAGTATCTTGAAAATCTCTGCCCCTATATTCGCAAGATCCTCCGGTGCTGTCGTCTCTGGTAACCCCCGTATACGCAGATTCCGGCGGCGGCTTCTGTCTTCCATTTCTTCTGTATGAAGCTGTAACTCCGCCATTGTCCGCGTGCTCGAGTCCTGCCACGACTCCAGTGCAGCGATACGTTGTTGTAATTGATCGACGGAGCTCTCCCCCGTTGCTAATCTGGATGACAGGCTCTGCACGTCTTGCCGGACCTCACTGAGGTCTCTCCGGTGTTCCTCCTCTACCCGTCTGATCAGTGCTTCTATATCCGCTTTTGTTGGTAGTGAGAGAAGCAACGCTCTCAGATCAGGGTCTATGGCCACAGTTTGTATCTGTTGCGCGGGATCTGTCTTTAGGGCCAGCTTAATTGGATCAGCTTGCACTGCGGACGAGGTCAGTGGAGTTCCTGCTTCCAGTGTCTCCCTCCTTGAGCTGCGTGTGTCTGACATCTCACAGGCTGGGGGGGTTATCCGAGGGCTCGTAAGGTAGCTCGTAAGAAAGCTGTCTATTTTCTCACTGTCTTTGGTATTCTTAGCCGTCCTCGGACCGCTTCCTTTAGCCAGTCTCCTCCTTGTATTGGGCATGCCGCCGTATTATCGCATGGCAGGCTGGGTGGATAACGAAGACCAGGAGCTCAAACTACTCACGTCTTCATTCGGCCGTGTCTAGGCCACTCCCCCACCCAAAACCCCTGTATATATATCAGCCCCCCTCACACCTGTATATATGTCAGCCCCCCTCACACCTGTGTATATGTCAGCTCCCCTTACACCTGTATATAAGTCAGCCCCCCTCACACCTGTATATATATCAGACCCCACACCTGTATATGTCATCCCCCTGCACACCTGTATATATATCAGCCCCCCTCACACCTGTATATATGTCAGCCCCCCTCACACCTGTATATATGTCAGCCCCCCTTACACCTGTATATAAGTCAGCCCCCCCTCACACCTGTATATATGTCAGCCCCCACACTTGTATATATGTCAGCCCCCCTCACACCTGTATATATGTCAGCCCCCCTTACACCTGTATATAAGTCAGCCCCCCCCTCACATCTGTATATATGTCAGCCCCCACACCTGTATATATGTCAGCCCCCCTCACACCTGTATATATGTCAGCCCCCCTCACACCTGTATATATGTCAGCCCCCCTCACACTTGTATATATGTCAACCCCCCCCACACCTGTATATATGTCAGCCTCCCTCATACTTGTATATATGTCAGTCCCACACCTGTATATATGTCAGCCTCCCTCATACCTGTATATATGTCAGCCCCCCTCATACCTGTATATATGTCAGCCCACCTCATACCTGTATATTTGTCAGCCCCCTTCACACCTGTAAATATGTCAGCCCGGCCTCACACCTGTATGTATGTCAGCCCCTCTCACACCTGTATATATGTCAGCCTCCTCTAACACTGTTGATGTTATGAGGAGAAGTAATGGTGCCAAGGACCAGGTTTTACTTTTCGCCCAAGAGAAGTTTAGACTTGAAGTAAATGATCACAAAAATTACCCATGTGCACAGTGACCAAGGAAACACAAAGACAGAACTCTTTTGTTTAACCATGCAGGTGTTGATAGAACACCTCTTGTTACATCAGGGTTAAAGTGAGCATTGATGCTCTATATTCTCTATGGGAAGCACAGAATATATCTTATGAAAATATAATCTCTATAACAAATGGATGCTATCATTTCTGACCCTGTGTAACCTAACAGGAAGCAATCTCCCCATTAGAGAACAAGACATGCATTTATAAATGTAAGCACCAGGATTGAAATGACCCTAGACGTACTTACGTGCTAAGTAAAACCACATGGATGAGGTAGCACAGCTAAAAGCAAGGGATGCTAAAATGAAGAGTATATGGACATTTTGAAAAAACCTTAGCTAGATTCATGCATTTTCATAAATCGTTTAAGGGGAGACAAAGTTACAGCGTGTAAACTATATTAGACTAGGTCATCAAATGATTTATTATTGTGGCAACGTTTTTTTTTTTATATTGAGTAACAAAACAGAAACATATTTAAAATTTGGAAAACGCTTAAAAAAGAAGTAGCTAGCATAATCTATATGTTTTTATGCTTGGCTGCTTTAACTACTGCTCCAGTATCTGACTGCTTTAAAAACATAGCATAATAAAGGCATATAGGTTCCATAGCTTCAGATACATTCAGTGGTCATGTCTGTTTAATGAGCACAGAGTGTGAATAGTCAGGAACAATACTAAGGTATGCTGTTACATTAAAAAGATTCTCAAATGATATCATTAGAACCTAATACGTACAAAAAAAAACATTCCTTACTACCAGCATGAACCACTGAAAAAATACAGGATTCATTGATGGATTCATGCTATATATGCCAGATTTTAAACTTTCCATCTTGGAACACAATATAGTCTTCCAGAACTGCAGACCGTCCTCTTCAATGAACAGCATGTTGTACATTAACAAATGAACTTTGATAAATTCCTCCTCTTAAAGCTGGAATTCTGATAAACAGCTAAATACACAATTCAAATACATATAAAAGAGTTGTATTTCCTGCCAAAGTATTTGTATTTCTATCGATTCAGCCCTAAAAATTACATAGCCCTGGCAATCAGCACAGGCAGCCTAGTGACCTGAGATTTTTATGGTGCAGCTAAAAAACACAGAGAGGTCACTCCCCTGACCCCAGCCTGTGGATGGACAGTGAAGGAGCAGCAGCAATCTAATGAGGTCATCTTTTTTCTCCTGTAAGCTTGTTCATTATCAGCAGATATGAATGCAGGTCACTTGATTGGCTAAGAGTGCTGACACACACACTCTAGAAATAATAAGATCAGCAATTCCAACTTTCCAATAATTTTGTAAGCTGCATGGTTGTTCCAGGCACTGGTCCCTAATCTGTGCAGTACATGCGGTACACATGGGTTCCAAGGGGGAGGGTGCCCACTGTGCGCTTACTTGCTACCTTGGGGATTTGGACTGGGAACTGTTTTTTCACTGCAATGCATTCCTTTGGTCTGCAGCAGGTTCTATGTAGCCCCCATAGATCTACCTGGAATTGAAAATGGTGGAATTGTAAGGAAGGAGTGTAGTATTAGAGCAAAATTTTAATAGCAAGGTATGTAACTCACAAGATAAAGATAAAAATAAAGCTCATCTGTGTTTCTGGGGGGTAACTCTCCGGGTGTCTGAGACAGGCATCCAAGCACTGAGTAGATGGCAGGGGGTTCGTTTGCAGGCCTGAGGCCTGTAGAAGGAGCTGATGCTCTGAGCGCGTAGCCTGCCTACTCTGTCCATCCAGTACGGTCTCTCCCTGATGTTTCTTACTTCCGGTGATGTCACTTCCTTGCGTTCCACGCTGGTTCGGGTTGACTTCCTGGTGGCCACAGGACTGCAGACGGACCTATTCTGTTTACAGAGCTGGCTGTCTCTGAGGATAGCTGCTGCCATTCATCTTAAGAACTTACCCCTTATGGACTAATGGACTAACTTGACCATTGGTTTACTACCCATCAAAATGTTTACAGTTGCTCCATCTTTGCGCTTACATTTTCCCTTCCTTATGAAAGGGGAAAGGTGAAAGGTGAAATTCCAATAATATGCTGACCAATTATGCACATAATACATACATAAAACAAATAATAAAATGGTAAATAAAGTAATAGCATGCAATATAAAGGTCTGATGTCTGATGATGTGGGACACAGGTGTTTATTGGATTCACATCAATAACCGGTGCTGGTGCTGACTGCATGTAACCATTAACATTAGTGGTTAAATGTGATCACTGCTTCTGACCGAGCCTGGACAAAGACGGTTGTGTCTGGGATCATTGGCTCCAGCCACATACAACCTGGGTACTGGTAAACACCCAGTGTGTACATACTCATAGGGGTTGATTTACTAAAAACTGGTGCAGCTGTGCATGGTAGCTAATTGGCTTCTAGTTTGTTCATTTAAAGCGGAGTTCCACCCAAAAGGGGAATTTCTGCTTGTTTGCACCCTCTCCCCTTCCATTGCCACATTTGCCACTTTTTGGGGGAGCGGGGGAAGCGGGTACCTGGTTTTGCCAAATACCTGCTCCCACTTCTGGGTAATATCGGCAATCTATGACTTTTCTGGCCCCTCCTCCTTCCCCCTGCTGCCTTCTGGGACACACACAGGTTCCAGAAGATGGCAGGTCCATTCAGAAAGCGCAGCGTAATTCGCACAGGCGCAGTAAGAAAACCGTCTGTGAAGCCTGAAGTTTTCATGGCCGGTTTTCCTTGCTTACAATGGCAGCACCTGAATGCAAAGCCGATTGACAAATCAGCTCGGGGTGCCGACATTGTGGGATCCCTGGACAGGTAAGTGTCCTTATATTAAAAGTCAACAGCTACAGTATTATTTCCAGACTGGAGTTCCTCTTTAAGTTTTGACAAAAAAAATGGAAGCTGATTGGTTTGTATGTAGAGCTGCACCAGATTTTGCACTCTCCAGTTTCAGTAGATCGAACCCTCAGTTTATAGGGTGTAGTGTACAGTCTTGGGGAAGGGGGTCCAACTTACAGTATCATCTTTCACACAGGCATTCATAAAACCTCCTGGACTTCCAGGTCAGTAACCTTATAAGCCAGTGACTTTGGAAACCAGACAGCCAAATAACTAATATCTTTAAATCTATTTGAGCAGTTTTTAATTGTCAGCTTGAACAAGTCTGGTCATTCTACTGCAATGTCTATGTAACCTAGACTGTAGCTTATAAATTCTGTGGAACTTCTTAATTTATTGCTGCTGTATTATTCTTCTGCAGTGTGGACAATGTTAAACTGAATATTCATTAGTGCACAAAACATACAATTAGATAAAAGTGAATAAAAGTCCAACTAAAAGCCCAATGGTAGGAGTTAGTTCATATAAAGGTAAAAATCTCATATAGGTAACTTGATAGAAGAAAAAACAGACAACACATCAATCCAAACATCGACTCCAAAAATGACCCAAAGGTCAAACAAGGCTCATCAGATAATCAGATAAGGAATCCTTCTGATGGATCTTTTTACCTTCATATAAACTAACTCCTACCATTGGGCTTTTAGTTGGACTTTTATTCACTTTTATCTATTGATAGAAGAAAAAACAGACAACACATCAATCCAAACATCGACTCCAAAAATGAAGAGCACCACTCTTATTTCTTCTTTTTACATTTGATTACGGAATGTTTTTTGGGTACTACTAAGAGGTTGCAGCTAATTCACGATCACTATACATTTATTATACATATTTTTTTATTTTTTGAGTTTATTTTGATTTTTTGGGTACTACTAAGAGGTTGCAGCTAATTCACGATCACTATACATTTATTATACACCATTTTTTTATTTATTGAGTTTATTTTGAGCACCTTATGGAAAAGAAGGTGAGCCTTTGGTGGGATCTTATTACACATGAGCAATACATTAAAGAACAACTTGTCCCGTGAAGACTGAGGTGGGAAGTCCCTCTCAATGATGGTCTTCTTGATAAAGACTCAGTGGACGAGTGGTATAAGCTTTTTTAATGACAAAGGTCTGGAAGTATTACAATGTTTGATTAAAAGAAAACAAAGAAAAATGAGGGGGATCAATAAACAGATAGCAGAATGTAAAGCACAATTAGAACCACATAGAGAGTCAGCTCAATTTACAACACTCACCCAACAACTTAATAGGGTGTTGGAACTAAAGGATCATGAAGTGAAACAGGGAAGAAAGAGATAATACCTGAGAGACACGAATGATTATAAACAGGACCAGGTATTTAAATGCCAACTTCAATTAAAGGATGGTAATCTTACATCCACAAATTCTACACCTGCAAGAGATGTTTGGATTACCGCTCCCCAAAGAGATCAAGAACTGAGGACACCGATTCACCCTTCCCGGTTGGAACCGAGAGGTGAACACCAAGCCCCAAGAAAACCTAAACTTTGGTGGCAAAATAGGGGAAATCAAAAACCCTGGTTTAAATCAGCAAGAAGACCGAATAATTACAACCATGGAAACCAATATGGAAGCCAATATGGAAATTATGGAAATAATAATGGCAATTACAATGGAAACCAACATGGCCCCAATGGTAATGGACAATATGCAAATAACTATGGAAACAACAATGCGAAATTGGCTTCAGAATTGAAATGGAAATAGACCCAGAAACCCACAATCAAATCACTATGGTAACTATGGGAACCAACCAAATTATTATGATGATCCAAGGAGAAGTCCAATCCCCATAATAGATTTGAACCGTTAAGGAATTATTATTAAGAGGTCTACTGAGATATTTTTTAGACCAATGGAGACACGAAAGATCTCCACCCCATAAAGAGAGAATGGGAGACCAGAGAAGAAGCCCACATCAAAGAGGGGCTGTCGAGCCCGATGGAAGGCTCAAAAGAAAAAGAGACCATTAGGAGAGGGTGTCTTTAATCTAAGTGGATCTGAACTAACCATAAATTAACTAAAAGTACTGGATAAGGGTCTGAAAATTGCCCCTTCACGCAATCTGAGCAAATTTGATACCTATGTAGATATTCAGAAATATACTAGGAGATTTAATATCCAAAATATATGCTAAATAAATCTGTTGCCGTGACCCAAAGGTCACAAAACCTAACCAGTGGTAATACCCATACTCAGTTGAGAAACAATTCGCTGGTCGACCCACAGATTCATAATAATTAACATGTGGATGTTTTTAACCATATGGTATTACAAGATCTTGAAGCACTGAAACTAAAAAGGATAAGGGATCCAAGACACATCCAACGAGGAATTAAGGCACTAGAGGAGAGAAAAAAAAAAAAAAATATAATCATTAGACCTGCAGACACGGGGGGGGGGGGGGGGGGGGGGGGGGGTTGTAGTTTTAGCAAAGGAATATTATAACAATGAATTTACTGGGCAACTGAATGAACATGATACTTACCTTAAATTGATGGGAAATCCCACAACAAAATATAAGAAGGAAATGGAAAGCTTAATACAACTGGGAACCAGGAAGAACATTTTAAATGATAAAGAATTTAAATATCTGTCACCTCAAACTTGCCGAGCACCTGTGATATATACCATACTGAAATTACACAAGGACCAGACCCATCCACCGGGGAGACCCATTGTCAATGCCATACAGTCAGTCAATGCGAGATTGGGGAGTACATTGACTTGTTCTTACAAACGGTGGTACCAAATACTAGTTCTTATTTACGGGACACCAAACATCTTATACAAATCCTTGAGGGAATCGAAGTGAGACACGATCGGTTGCTATTAGCAACGGCAGAGGTGTCTTCATTTTATACAATTATTGACCATAACGAAGCTATTCAATCAGTTAAATGGGCCCTTAATACTTTGAGTGAGCTACCATCTAAACAAAAATCATATTTACTTAAGTGTTTGGATTATGGGCTTAGTCATTACTATTTTTGGTTTAACGCCGATTATTTTTAAACAAATCAAGGGGATTGCCATGGGTGCTCATTATGCACCAAGTGTAGCTAATATGTTTATGGCAAAGTTGGAAGAAGAAAGTGTGTACAAGGACCCTCCCCATGGACTCCTATTATACAAGAGGTATATTGATGACGTCATAGTAGTCTGGACAGGCGATGAAGAGAGTCTGAAAGGGTTCTTCCAACAGCTGAATGTGAACACGAAAAATATACGGCTGTCATTGGATTATAGTAATAAATCAATACATTTTCTTGACCTAACTATAGAATTTAAAGACCAAAATTTCATCACGAAAACTTTTTTCAAGCAGATTGATCGGACTAGCTGCATTCCAACAGATAGCTGCCACCATGACCCTTGGCTCATCAATATACCAAAAGGCCAGCTGATTAGATTATGCAGAAATTGTATGAATGAACAAGATTTCAAGGAACAGGCAAGATTTTTTGGTAACAGATTTGTTCAAAGAGCATACAATGAAGATTTCATTAACCATAAGATAGAAGAAGTCACCAGAAGGGAGAGGACATCTCTAACGGTAGATAAATTAAGAATTGAAAGAACCACCTATGATCTCTCTATTGTTCTGAATAATAATGTACAACATAAGCAAATAGAAAAAATATTTAAGAAACATTGGTCCATTGTAAGAGCCGACTCCCAGTTGTGTACCATTCTACCAGTAGTTCCGAAATTCACATATAGGCGAGCACCTACCTTACGGGATATGATTGCAAAGAACATCCTTGATCCTCCCAGTCAATCAACTATCTTCACCTTCTTTCAGGAAAAATGTTTTTTTCCATGCAGGAGATGTTATGCATGCAAGAATATTAAGTTGAATGGCCAAAAAGGCGATACATTCAAATCCACTGTTACCAATAAGGAATATCAGATCAAAGACTTTATTTCTTGAAGGACAGAGGGGGTGGTGAATGTCCTCCAATGTCCATGTTTAAAACAATACATCGGTAGGACTAATCCCCCAATGTGGAAAAGGATTAGAGAGCATATTCAAAAAATTCGTAAGGGGTTTTCTAAGCATAGTGTCCCTAGACATTTTGCCCAATTCCACTCACAGGACCCTTCAGTATTGAAATTTTGGGCAATTGAAAGATATAAACCTCACCGGAGAGGGAGTAATAGGGTTAACACACTGAGTAAATGTGAATCGAAATGGATTTTTGATTTTAAATCTTTCCATCCTCAAGGGTTGAACATTGATTTTGACCTTAATTGCTTAATTTCTGATATCTAGATGTTTCTTTTTTCATTTTCATTTCCATTTCTATTTACTTATCTATTACGGTTAGTCTTGTACAATTAAACCACTGTTTGGTGTTTTTATGAGCATTTTGGGTAATTTTTATATGCTTTTATATATTAAGTATCCTTTCAGTGGTGATATTGTTCTTGTCCACTAGATGTCCCCCTCTCATACTTACTTAGTATGTTTATAATTGTTTATTTAAACTATTTGTGGCAGCATTATTGTTTTTCACCCACTAGATGTCACTGTTATCATCCTCTCTCTTGTTCTTATTGTGTCTTTTTTAAATATTTTTTATTTTTGGATTTCTTTTTTTATTTCCAATATTAATTTTTGGGAAATCTTGTACGAAAAATATTTCTGTATCAATTTGCATATTGAATGTCTAAAATTGTCCATGTTTGTCCGTCATTTAGTGTTGTATTTAATTTATTTAATTTTATTGTATTGTGTGCAACCTTTTGGTTGCTCTGGCCATGAGACTTTATTTCACTTTATTGTGTGCAACCTATCACCTTTCCGTTGCTAGGAAGTTTTCTCTGGCCATGATGGATGTTTTTTCTTATTGGCCAATTAATTATATTGGACACAGATGAACTGATGACTCACCTGTTACTAAGGCTTACCCATTGGTTGGAGGGGGTATAAATACCCGGCTCTTGTCACGTGGCTCCTATCCCTGAGGAAGTCACGTGACAAGTGACGCAACGCGTCGAGTGGAGCCTTGTTACCTAATTTCTGGTGGTGTTTTATGGAAGTGCGGTGAGGAGGCGAGTGTGTAACTACTCCCATTGTTTCTTACTGCGATTTTTATTCTTACTTGATGTAAGCAGCTTCTTTTACTTAATAAATTTACTTTTTATTTGGCAATATTGCACTATGGCTGTTCTTTGTTTGCTTTGAGCGCCATTTATACAAGAAGTGTCATTTCTTGGAGTGAGCTGTTTCCTCTATATATGGAGTTTCCCAAGATGTTTTGATACTAAGATCTGGACGTAGTTCTTCGTCTTCGCTTAGGACATGGATGTCTTTACAGATCCATCAGCAGGATTAAACTAAACTAAAAGCCCAATGGTAGGAATTAGTTCATATAAAGGTAAAAAGATCCATCAGCAGGATTCCTTATCTGATTATCTGATGAGCCTTGTTTGACCTTTAGGTCATTTTTGGAGGTGAGCGGCCAATTCGTAAATATAACAGTCAATGTTTGGATTGATGTGTTGTCTGTTTTTTCTTCTATCAATTTACCCCTATGAGATTTTTTCCTTTATATGAACTAACTCCTACCATTGGGCTTTTAGTTGGACTTGTATTCACTTTTATCTATTTTTATGTTTTGGATACTTATCATGTTCATTCTTTAAGTATATTAATTTATGGCACGTTTTTGAATAAGTGCACCACTCTTATTTCTTCTTTTTACTGTGGGTCTGGTAAGAAACTAACATTGCATAAGTTGATCTGTTTTTTGCTGGGGACAGAAAGGGTATAGCGAAATGGTGCATCTGTGTGCAGGTTTAGGGAGCACATAGCCATGCACACATGCACGTGAGGTGCATGTGCGCAAATGCCTGTCACTAATGCTGCCACCAAACAGACTATTTAAACTGAGCTGCTACGCATAATCAATTATTGAGTGATTAAATCTGGCGTATTGCTTACCGTATATACTCGAGTATAAGCCGACCCGAATATAAGCCGAGGCACCTAATTTTCCACAAAAAAATGGGAAAACGTATTGACTCGTGTATAAGCCTAGGGTGAGAAATGCACAGCTACTGCAAGTGGAAAAGAGGGTCAACAATGCCCATTTGAAGCCTCACTGTGCCCATTTGCAGCCATAGGTCCCCCAAACTTCAAACGCAGTAGTTAAGGGTTCCTAGATGCCCCCTTGCTGCAGCCAAAAATTGGGGTCTCTGGACCCAAAGGGTCCCAAAATGATATTGCTGCACATGGACACAGTTGACCGAATTCGGGGCCCCGTATCTCGGGGCCACCTGGTGCTAGGAACCCCAAATTTGGTGTGCAAACCCAGTGGAACTAGCACTATAACATACAACATGATGGGGTTCCTAGCACCAAGTGACCCCGAGATACAGGGCCCCAAATTTGGTTTGGAAATTGTCAAGCACTTTTCTGAAGCAGAGAATGACATTTTCCGAACCGACTTTGGGGCCCCGTATCTCGTAGCCACTTGGTGCTAGGAACCCCATCTTGGGTATGTTGGATATGTTTTAGTGCTAGTTCCACTGGGTTTGCACACCAAATTTGGGATTCCTAGCACCAAGTGGCCCCGAGCAGAAAGGTGCTTGACTCAAGTATAAGCTGAGGGGGGGCACTGTCAGCACAAAAAAATGTGATGAAAAACTTGGCTTATACTCGAGTATATACGGTATATGTGTATTATAAATAATTCTCAATAAAATATTGATAAAGATATTATTGTGTCCTGTTGTAACTAATAATTCATATATATATATATATATATATATATATATATATATACAGTGGTGTGAAAAAGTGTTTGCCCCCTTCCTCATTTCCTGTTCCTTTGCATGTTTGTCACACTTAAGTGTTTCGGAACATCAAACCAATTTAAACAATAGTCAAGGACAACACAAGTAAACACAAAATGCAATTTGTAAATGAAGGTGTTTATTATTAAAGGTGAAAAAAAATCCAAACCATCATGGCCCTGTGTGAAAAAGTGATTGCCCCCCTTGTTAAAACATACTATAACTGTGGTTGTCCACACCTGAGTTCAATTTCTCTAGCCACACCCAGGCCTGATTATTGCCACACCTGTTCACAATCAAGGCATCACTTAAATAGGAGCTGCTTGACACAGTAAGGTCCACCAGAAGATCCTTAAAAGCTACACATCATGCCGAGACCCAAAGAAATTCAGGAACAATTGAGAAAGAAAGTAATTGAGATCTATCAGTCTGGAAAGGGTTTATAAAGCCATTTCCAAAGCTTTGGGAATCCAGCGAACCACAGTGAGAGCCATTATCCACAAATGGCGAAGACATGGAACAGTGGTGAACCTTCCCAGGAGTGGCCGGCCGCCCAAAATTACCCCAAGAGCGCAGCGACGACTCATCCAAGAGGTCACAAAAGACCCCACAACAACGTCCAAGGAACTGCAGGCCTCACTTGCCTCAGTTAAGGTCAGCGTTCATGCCTCCACCATCAGGAAAAGACTGGGCAAAAATGGCCTGCATGGCAGAGTTACAAGGAGAAAACCACTGCTGAGCAAAAAGAACATCAAAGCTCGTCTCAATTTCTCCACAACACATCTTGATGATCCCCAAGACTTTTGGGACAACATTCTGTGGACCGATGAGACAAAAGTGGAACTCTTTGGAAGGTGTGTGTCCAAGTATATCTGGCGTAGAAGGAACACTGCATTTCAGAAAAAGAACATTATACCAACAGTAAAATATGGTGGTGGTAGTGTGATGGTCTGGGGGCTGTTTTGCTGCTTCAGGACCTGGAAGACTTGCCGTGATAAAAGGAACTATGAATTCTGCTGTCTACCAAGAGATCCTGAAGGAGAATGTCCGACCATCTGTTCTTGTACTCAAGCTGAAACGAACTTGGGTTCTGCAGCAGGACAATGATCCTAAACACACCAGCAAGTCCACCACCGAATGGCTGAAGAAAAACAAAATGAAGACTTTGGAGTGGCCTAGCCAAAGTCCTGACCTGAATCCTATTGAGATGTTGTGGTATGACCTTAAAAAGGCCGTTCATGCTCGAAAACCCTCTAATGTAACTGAATTAGGACAATTCTGCAAAGATAAATGGGCCAAAATTCCTCCAGGACGCTGTAAAAGCCTCATTGCACGTTATCGCAAACGCTTGGTTGCAGTTGTTGCTGCTAAGGGTGGCCCAACCAGTTATTAGGTTTAGGGGCAATCACTTTTTCACACAGGGCCATGATGGTTTGGATTTTTTTTCACCTTTAATAATAAACACCTTCATTTACAAATTGCATTTTGTGTTTACTTGTGTTGTCCTTGACTATTGTTTAAATTGGTTTGATGTTCCGAAACACTTAAGTGTGACAAACATGCAAAGGAATAGGGATGAGCCGAACACCCCCGGGTTCGGTTCGAACCAGAACCTTCGAACGGACCGAAAGTTCGCGCGAATTTTCGAACCCTATACGTTATAATGGACGCGAACGTTCGAAATCAAAAGTGCTAATTACAACGGCCAATATGCATGTTAATGTCATAAAACAGGTTTGGGGACCCGGGTCCTGCCCCAGGGGACATATATCAATGCAAAAAGAACTTTTAAAAACTAACGTTTTTTCGGGAGCAGTCATTTTAATGATGCATAAAGTGAAAAAAAAAAAAGTGACATTTTCCTTTAAATATGGTACCTGGGGGGTGTCCAAAGTATGCCTGTGAAGTGGCATGTGTTTCCCGTGTTTAGAACTGTCCTTGCACAAAATGACATTTGTAAAGGAAAAAAAGAAGCCATTTAAAACCACTTGCGGCTTTAGGTTTGATCTTAAGTAGAATCTGAACAGGTACATTATGAAGTGTAGCTCCATCCCAAAAAAATCTATTTTTAAGCTTTTTGGAGAACATAGGGAGGGGTTATCACCCCTGTAACATTTGCTGTCTTTGCACATCTGTTCAGAACATGTCACCTCACTTTCCGTCCCAATGACAAATGTTTTTGGAAAAAGTGGGGTTTTAATTGAAACAAGGATTGGTGATAAAGTATCAGTAGAGAGGAGATACCTTTTTCCCAAATTAAATCTAACAGGATAGAATTTCCCTTCCTAGGGGTAGATTTCCTCTCACTTCCTGTTTTCTCTTTCCATTTTCAAGTAGGAGTCGTTTGTAAGTTGGATGTTTGAAAGTAGGGGCCTGGCGTATATACTCTGCAGAAATTTGCCCTATTAGATGTTGGTGTAGCCACAAGACTGGTGGGCACAGGAATGGGCCCTGCTGTGAGTTAATAGATCAAGATTTGTAATTGCAAGCACCTGTTGAACAGGGCAGAAAAATTGGGCCTTTGGCGGTGGTGGTGGACGGTGTTGCCACAAGACTGTAGGCCCTCATAGTTACTCTTGGTGGGCGCAGGAATGGGCCCTGCTGTGAGTTATTAGATCAAGATTTGTAATTGCAAGCACCTGATGAACAGGGCAGAAAAATTGGGCCTTTGGCGGTGGTGGTGGACGGTGTTGCCACAAGACTGCAGGCCCTCATAGTTACTCTTGGTGGGCGCAGGAATGGGCCCTGCTGTGAACTATTAGATCAAGATTTGTAATTACCCGCCCCTGTTAAACAGGGGCTGAAAAATTGTGCCTTAGGCACTGGTGCTGGTGCCACAACACTGCAACCCGGCCCTCACAGATACTGTACTTGGAGCACAGCAGTCACACGTGTTGCGAAGCATTTTTTTAAAAAATTGTAAGTACACGCCCCCTGTTAAACAGGGGCTGAAAAATTGTGCCTTAGGCACTGGTGCCACAACACTGCAACACGGCCCTCACAGAGACTGTACTTGGAGCACAGCAGTCACACGTGTTGCGAAGCATTTTTTTAAAAAATTGTAAGTACACGCCCCTGTTAAACAGGGGCTGAAAAATTGTGCCTTAGGCACTGGTGCCACAACACTGCAACACGGCCCTCACAGAGACTGTACTTGGAGCACAGCAGTCACACGTGTTGCGAAGCATTTTTTAAAAAAATTGTAAGTACACGCCCCTGTTAAACAGGGGCTGAAAAATTGTGCCTTAGGCACTGGTGCTGGTGCCACAACACTGCAACACGGCCCTCACAGAGACTGTACTTGGAGCACAGCAGTCACACGTGTTGCGAAGCATTTTTTTTAAAAATTGTAAGTACACGCCCCTGTTAAACAGGGGCTGAAAAATTGTGCCTTAGGCACTGGTGTGGTGGCATGGATCATTGAGGAGGAGGAAGAGGATAGTCAGTGAACATAAGAGGACAGTCACTCAGCATCAGCATAGGCAGTCTTGAAGGGATGTGACATTAAAAATTATTCGGTTATATCCGCCTCAGGTGCCTGGTAGCTGGTGGTGATCCAAGACTGATTCATTTTGATGAAGGTCAGTCGATCAACCGAGGCGGTGGACAGGCGCACCCTATGATCAGTCACAAATCCTCCAGCAGCACTGAATGTGCGTTCGGAAAGAACGCTGGAGGCAGGACAGGCCAGTAGCTCAATTGCATACTGTGCAAGCTCTGGCCAGTGATCCATCCTCAGGACCCAGTAAGCCAGAGGATTTTCGGTGGGAAAGGTGTCCAAGTCTGACCTTGCCCCAAGGTATTCCTGCACCATGTATATCAGACGCTGGCGATGGTTGCTGGAACCGATCATACCTTGGGGCTGCGGACTAAAAAATTGTCTGAACGCATCGGTCAGACGTCCACCTTCCCCACCGCTCCTTCTGCCACTGACCGAAGCCTCAGCAACTCGTCGCCCAGGACCAGGAGTTTGTAGCCTCCCAGTTTCTGGGAACGCGTTGCACAGACCTTTCTGCAAGGCCTCCCTGAGATGTCTCATCCTCTGCTCCCTCTGCGACGGCAAGATAAGGTCCGCAACCTTACCCTTGTACCGCGGATCAAGGAGAGTGGCCAGCCAGTAATGGTCCCTCTCCTTGATCCGAAGAACACGAGGATCCTTCCGCAGGCTTTGCAGGATCAGGGAGGCCATGCAGCGTAGGTTAGCTGAGGCATTCGGTCCGGAGTCTTCTGGGTCACTGAGGATGACATGATCGCCAGCCACCTCCTCCCAGCCACGTACAAGTCCACTGGCTTGTTGGGACTGTACATCATCCCTAAAAGACTGCTGCTGCTGATGCTGAGTGCCAGGCTCCACCTCCATGCTCACACAATCCTCCTCCTCCTCCTCCTCCTCCTCCTCCTCATCCTCTTCCTGTGTGATGGGTGGGACAGAAGGAACACTGTCCGGATAAAGGGGGCCTTGAGAGGCAAGGAAGTCCTCCTCTTCCTGCCTCTGTTCTGCCTCAAGTGCCCTGTCCATGATCCCACGCAGCGTATGCTCCAACAGGTGGACAAGAGGGACAGTGTCACTGATGCATGCACTGTCACTGCTCACCATCCTCGTGGCCTCCTCAAATGGTGAGAGGACAGTGCATGCATCCCTGATCATGCTCCACTGACGTGGGGAAAAAAAACCAAGCTCCCCTGACCCTGTCCTGGTGCCGTAGTCGCAAAGGTACTCATTGATGGCCCTCTGCTGCGTGTGCAGTCGCTGCAGCATGGCCAACGTTGAGTTCCACCTGGTGGGCATGTCAGATATTAGGCGGTTCTTGGGCAGGTTCAGCTCCTTTTGCAGCTCAGTCAGCCGAGCACTGGCATTATAAGATCGGCGGAAATGCACACAGACTTTCCTGGCCTGCCTCAGGACATCCTGTAAGCCTGGGAACCTGCCCAAGAACCGCTGCACCACCAGGTTGAGGACGTGAGCCATGCAGGGCACATGGGTGAGCTGCCCCTGTCGCAGGGCGGAGAGGAGGTTGGTGCCATTGTCAGAAACGACCATTCCTGGCTTAAGCTGACGTGGCGTCAACCACCTCTCGGCCTGCCCCTGCAGAGCTGCCAGAACCTCTGGCCCAGTGTGGCTCCTGTCCCCCAAACACACCAGCGCAAGCACGGCATGGCATCTTTTTGCCTGCGTACTTGCGTAGCCCCTTGTACGCCTACGGAGCACCGCTGGTTCCAAGGACAGAGCACTGGAGGAAGAAGAAGAGGAGGGGGTGGAGGAGAGAGGTGTGTCACAACCAGTAGCAGTAGTCGCGTTTTGGAGGCGTGGTGGCGGAACAACCTCCAACACTACTGCACCTTGTCCTGCATCCCTCCCAGCTGCCAATAGAGTGACCCAATGGGCCGTGAAAGAAAGGTACCGTCCCTGTCCATGCCTGCTGGACCATGAGTCAGCGGTAATATGCACCTTACCGCTGACCGCCCTGTCCAGCGAGGCATGGACATTGCCCTCCACATGCCGGTAGAGAGACGGAATCGCCTTCCGCGAGAAAAAGTGGCGTTTGGGAACCTGCCACTGAGGAACCGCACATTGAACAAACTCACGGAAGGGGGCCGAGTCTACCAACTGAAAAGGCAGCAGTTGAAGTGCTAGCAATTTAGCAAGGCTAGCATTCAACCGCTGGGCATGTGGATGGCTGGGAGTGTACTTCTTTCTACGGTCCAGCAGCTGGGGCAGGGAAATTTGCCTGCTGCATTCGGACGTCGGTGTACTGCAAGTACTTGGTTGTGACACACCGAATTCTACACCTTCAGTCCTCTCAGAGCAGCTTTCAGAGAGGACTGAAGGTGTAGTGGGGATGGAGATCCCAGCTGAGGAGGAGCAAGGAGAGGTCCGCTTAGTTCTTTGGTGTGGGTCTTTTATGTGTGCCTGCCAACGAGCTGCATGGCAGGTCGCCATATGTCTGGTCATGCTTGTGGTGCCCAAGCGGCTGATGTTTTGGCCACGCGAGATACGCTTGAGACAAATATTGCAAATAGCAGTGGTGCGATCTGCTGCACTCGTCTCAAAAAAGGCCCACACCAAAGAACTTTTCTGATAACGTGCAGAGGCAGCGCCCTGCACAGGCGGAGCTCTGCGGTGTTGTACAGTTGCTGTGCTGGCCTCTACCTGGCCTCCAGGGGGCATCCTGCCTCGTTGGACATGTGACGCCGCATCCTCCTCCTCCTCGTCCTCCTCCTCATCCTCTCTCCCTTGAGGCACCCACGTGGAGTCAGTGACCTCATCATCCCCTCCCTCTTCACCACTAGAGCAAACCTGGCAGTAAGCTGCAGCTGGTGGAACTGTACTGCCAGATTCCTCAAGCTGGGTATCGTCATCCGAGCCTTCGAATCGTTGGGCATCCTCCTGGAGCATGTACCCAACACTGTGCTCAAAGAGTTCGGGGGACTCCTCAGGAGGACATGGTGGGTCTAGGGAAGGGGTGGCTGATGATGCTCTGTCAGTACCCTGAGCCTGGGTGAGAGAGGATGAGGAGGATGAGGAGGGCTTGGTCATCCATTCTACCAAGCCTTCAGCATGATGCGGCTCCACATGTCCAGCTGCCGAAAACAAAGACGCGCGTGTCCCATGGCCACGTGCTGATGACGATGCACGACCACGTCCACGTCCACGGCCACGTCCACTAGAAACAGAGCCTGCCTGCCCTGTGTTCTTGGCTCTGCACGCTCTGCCTCCCCTTGGCGGTCTTCCAGCCATTGTAGTCGGTAGTCCTGTGGGTGCTGCTGAGAAGAAAATATAGGAGCTCTGTGTGATGCCACTAACACACTAGAAGTCCTATGGGTGCTTCTGCAAAGAAAATAGAGGAGCTCTGTGTGATGCCACTAACACACTAGAAGTCCTGTGGGTGCTTATGCAAAGAAAATAGAGGAGCTCTGTGTGATGCCACTAACACACTAGAAGTCCTGTGGGTGCTTCTGCAAAGAAAATAGAGGAGCTCTGTGTGATGCCACTAACACACTAGAAGTCCTATGGGTGCTTCTGCAAAGAAAATAGAGGAGCTCTGTGTGATGCCACTAACACACTAGAAGTCCTGTGGGTGCTTCTGCAAAGAAAATAGAGGAGCTCTGTGTGGTGCCACTAACACACTAGAAGTCCTGTGGGTGCTTATGCAAAGAATATATAGGAGCTCTGTGTGATGCCACTAACACACTAGAAGTCCTATGGGTGCTTCTGCAAAGAAAATAGAGGAGCTCTGTGTGATGCCACTAACACACTAGAAGTCCTGTGGGTGCTTATGCAAAGAAAATAGAGGAGCTCTGTGTGATGCCACTAACACACTAGAAGTCCTGTGGGTGCTTCTGCAAAGAAAATAGAGGAGCTCTGTGTGATGCCACTAACACACTAGAAGTCCTATGGGTGCTTCTGCAAAGAAAATAGAGGAGCTCTGTGTGATGCCACTAACACACTAGAAGTCCTGTGGGTGCTTCTGCAAAGAAAATAGAGGAGCTCTGTGTGGTGCCACTAACACACTAGAAGTCCTGTGGGTGCTTATGCAAAGAATATATAGGAGCTCTGTGTGATGCCACTAACACACTAGAAGTCCTATGGGTGCTTCTGCAAAGAAAATAGAGGAGCTCTGTGTGATGCCACTAACACACTAGAAGTCCTGTGGGTGCTTATGCAAAGAATATATAGGAGCTCTGTGTGATGCCACTAACACACTAGAAGTCCTATGGTGCTTCTGCAAAGAAAATAGAGGAGCTCTGTGTGATGCCACTAACACACTAGAAGTCCTGTGGGTGCTTCTGCAAAGAAAATAGAGGAGCTCTGTGTGGTGCCACTAACACACTAGAAGTCCTGTGGGTGCTTATGCAAAGAATATATAGGAGCTCTGTGTGATGCCCCTAACACACTAGAAGTCCTATGGGTGCTTCTGCAAAGAAAATAGAGGAGCTCTGTGTGATGCCACTAACACACTAGAAGTCCTGTGGGTGCTTCTGCAAAGAAAATAGAGGAGCTCTGTGTGGTGCCACTAACACACTAGAAGTCCTGTGGGTGCTTATGCAAAGAATATATAGGAGCTCTGTGTGATGCCACTAACACACTAGAAGTCCTATGGGTGCTTCTGCAAAGAAAATAGAGGAGCTCTGTGTGATGCCACTAACACACTAGAAGTCCTGTGGGTGCTGCTGAGAAGAATATATAGGAGCTCTGTGTGATGCCACTAACACACTAGAAGTCCTATGGGTGCCTCTGCAAAGAAAATAGAGGAGCTCTGTGTGATGCCACTAACACACTAGAAGTCCTGTGGGTGCTTCTGCAAAGAAAATAGAGGAGCTCTGTGTGGTGCCACTAACACACTAGAAGTCCTGTGGGTGCTTATGCAAAGAAAATAGAGGAGCTCTGTGTGATGGGACTAACACACTTCAAGTCCTATAGGTGCTTCTGGGAACAAAATATAGCTCTGTGTGTGTAATGGGACTAACACACTTCAAGTCCTATAGGTGCTTCTGGGAACAAAATATAGCTCTGTGTGTGTAATGGGACTAACACACTTCAAGTCCTATAGGTGCTTCTGGGAACAAAATATAGCTCTTTGTGTGTAATGGGACTAACACACTTCAAGTCCTATAGGTGCTTCTGGGAACAAAATATAGCTCTGTGTGTGTAATGGGACTAACACACTTCAAGTCCTATAGGTGCTTCTGGGAACAAAGTATAGCTCTTTGTGTGTAATGGGACTAACACACTTCAAGTCCTATAGGTGCTTCTGGGAACAAAATATAGCTCTGTGTGTGTAATGGGACTAACACACTTCAAGTCCTATAGGTGCTTCTGGGAACAAAATATAGCTCTGTGTGTGTAATGGGACTAACACACTTCAAGTCCTATAGGTGCTTCTGGGAACAAAATATAGCTCTGTGTGTGTAATGGGACTAACACACTTCAAGTCCTATAGGTGCTTCTGGGAACAAAATATAGCTCTTTGTGTGTAATGGGACTAACACACTTCAAGTCCTATAGGTGCTTCTGGGAACAAAATATAGCTCTGTGAGTGTAATGGGACTAACACACTTCAAGTCCTATAGGTGCTTCTGGGAACAAAATATAGCTCTTTGTGTGTAATGGGACTAACACACTTCAAGTCCTATAGGTGCTTCTGGGAACAAAATATAGCTCTGTGTGTGTAATGGGACTAACACACTTCAAGTCCTATAGGTGCTTCTGGGAACAAAGTATAGCTCTTTGTGTGTAATGGGACTAACACACTTCAAGTCCTATAGGTGCTTCTGGGAAGAAAATATAGCTCTGTGTGTGTAATGGGACTAACACACTTCAAGTCCTATAGGTGCTTCTGGGAACAAAGTATAGCTCTTTGTGTGTAATGGGACTAACACACTTCAAGTCCTATAGGTGCTTCTGGGAACAAAATATAGCTCTGTGTGTGTAATGGGACTAACACACTTCAAGTCCTATAGGTGCTTCTGGGAACAAAATATAGCTCTGTGTGTGTAATGGGACTAACACACTTCAAGTCCTATAGGTGCTTCTGGGAACAAAATATAGCTCTGTGTGTGTAATGGGACTAACACACTTCAAGTCCTATAGGTGCTTCTGGGAACAAAATATAGCTCTGTGTGTGTAATGGGACTAACACACTTCAAGTCCTATAGGTGCTTCTGGGAACAAAATATAGCTCTTTGTGTGTAATGGGACTAACACACTTCAAGTCCTATAGGTGCTTCTGGGAACAAAATATAGCTCTGTGTGTGTAATGGGACTAACACACTTCAAGTCCTATAGGTGCTTCTGGGAACAAAATATAGCTCTTTGTGTGTAATGGGACTAACACACTTCAAGTCCTATAGGTGCTTCTGGGAACAAAATATAGCTCTGTGTGTGTAATGGGACTAACACACTTCAAGTCCTATAGGTGCTTCTGGGAACAAAGTATAGCTCTTTGTGTGTAATGGGACTAACACACTTCAAGTCCTATAGGTGCTTCTGGGAACAAAATATAGCTCTGTGTGTGTAATGGGACTAACACACTTCAAGTCCTATAGGTGCTTCTGGGAACAAAGTATAGCTCTTTGTGTGTAATGGGACTAACACACTTCAAGTCCTATAGGTGCTTCTGGGAACAAAATATAGCTCTTTGTGTGTAATGGGACTAACACACTTCAAGTCCTATAGGTGCTTCTGGGAACAAAATATAGCTCTGTGTGTGTAATGGGACTAACACACTTCAAGTCCTATAGGTGCTTCTGGGAACAAAATATAGCTCTGTGTGTGTAATGGGACTAACACACTTCAAGTCCTATAGGTGCTTCTGGGAACAAAATATAGCTCTGTGTGTGTAATGGGACTAACACACTTCAAGTCCTATAGGTGCTTCTGGGAAGAAAATATAGCTCTGTGTGTGTAATGGGACTAACACACTTCAAGTCCTATAGGTGCTTCTGGGAACAAAATATAGCTCTGTGTGTGTAATGGGACTAACACACTTCAAGTCCTATAGGTGCTTCTGGGAAGAAAATATAGCTCTGTGTGTGTAATGGGACTAACACACTTCAAGTCCTATAGGTGCTTCTGGGAAGAAAATATAGCTCTGTGTGTGTAATGGGACTAACACACTTCAAGTCCTATAGGTGCTTCTGGGAACAAAATATAGGAGCTCTGCCTGCCTGCCACGAACACACTACAAGTCCTATAGGTGCTTCTGGTAACAAAATATAGGAGCTCTGCCTGCCTGCCACTAACACACTACAAGTCCTATAGGTGCTTCTGGTAACAAAATATAGGAGCTCTGCCTGCCTGCCACTAACACACTACAAGTCCTATAGGTGCTTCTGGTAACAAAATATAGGAGCTCTGCCTGCCTGCCACTAACACACTACAAGTCCTATAGGTGCTTCTGGTAACAAAATATAGGAGCTCTGCCTGCCTGCCACGAACACACTACAAGTCCTATAGGTGCTTCTGGTAACAAAATATAGGAGCTCTGCCTGCCTGCCACTAACACACTACAAGTCCTATAGGTGCTTCTGGTAACAAAATATAGGAGCTCTGCCTGCCTGCCACGAACACACTACAAGTCCTATAGGTGCTTCTGGTAACAAAATATAGGAGCTCTGCCTGCCTGCCACTAACACACTACAAGTCCTATAGGTGCTTCTGGTAACAAAATATAGGAGCTCTGCCTGCCTGCCACGAACACACTACAAGTCCTATAGGTGCTTCTGGTAACAAAATATAGGAGCTCTGCCTGCCTGCCACGAGCACAGTATCTCACAAAAGTGAGTACGACCCCTCACATTTTTGTAAATATTTTTTTTCATTATATATATACTTTTCATGTGACAACACTGAAGAAATTTTATTACACTTTGCTACAATGTAAAGTAGTGAGTGTACAGCTTGTATAACAGTGTAAATTTGCTGTCCCCTCAAAATAACTCAACACACGGCCATTAATGTCTAAACCACTGGAAACAAAAGTGAGTACACCCCTAAGTGAAAATGTCCAAATTGGGCCCAATTAGCCATTTTCCCTCCCCGGTGTCATGTGACTCATTAGTGTTACAAGGTCTCAGGTGTGAATGGGGAGCAGGTGTGTTAAATTTGGTGTTATCGCTCTCACTCTCTCATACTGGTCACTGGAAGTTCAACATGGCACCTCATGGCAAAGAACTCTCTGAGGATCTGAAAAAAATAATTGTTGCTCTACATAAAGATGGCCTATGCTATAAGAAGATTGCCAAGACCCTGAAACTTAGCTGCAGCATGGTGGCCAAGACCATACAGAGGTTTAATAGGACAGATTCCACTCAGAACAGGCCTCACCATGATCGACCAAAGAAGTTGAGTGCACGTGCTCAGCGTCATATCCAGAGGTTGTCTTTGGGAAATAGATGTATGAGTGCTGCCAGCATTGCTGCAGAGGTTGAAGGGGTGGGGGGTCAGCCTGTCAGTGCTCAGACCATACGCCGCACACTGCATCAAATTGGTCTGCATGGCTGTCGTCCCAGAAGGAAGCCTCTTCTAAAGATGATGCACAAGAAAGCCTGCAAACAGTTTGATGAAGACAAGCAGACTAATGACATGGATTACTGGAACCATATCCTGTGGTCTGATGAGACCAAGATAAACTTATTTGGTTCAGATGGTGTCAAGTGTGTATGGCGGCAACCAGGTGAGGAGTACAAAGACTAGTATGTCTTGCCTACAGTCAAGCATGGTGGTGGAAGTGTCATGGTCTGGGGCTGTATGAGTGCTGCTGGCACTGGGGAGCTACAGTTCATTGAGGGAACCATGAATGCCAACGTGTACTGTGACATACTGAAGCAGAGCATGATCCCCTCCCTTTGGAGACTGGGCCGCAGGGCAGTATTCCAGCATGACAATGACCCCAAACACACCTCCAGAAGACCATTGCCTTGCTAAAGTAGCTGAGGGTAAAGGTGATGGACTGGCCAAGCATGTCTCCAGACCTAAACCCTAGTGGGCATCTGTGGGGCATCCTCAAACAGAAGGTGGAGGAGCGTAAGGTCTCTAACATCCACCAGCTTTGTGATGTCGTCATGGAGTAGTGGAAGAGGACTCCAGTGGCAACCTGTGAAGCTCTGATGAACTCCATGCCCAAGAGGGTTAAGGCAGTGCTGGAAAATAATGGTGGCCACAAAAAATGTTGACACTTTGGGCCCAATTTGGACATTTTCACTTAGGGGTGTACTGACTTTTGTTGCCAGCGGTTTAGACATCAATGGCTGTGTGTTATTTTGAGGGGGCAGCAAATTTACACTGTTATACAAGCTGTACACTCACTACTTTACATTGTAGCAAAGTGTCATTTCTTCAGTGTTGTCACATGAAAAGATAGAATAAAATATTTACAATAAATTGTGAGGGGTGTACAAAAAATAAATAATACATAAATAATGTTCTCCTAAATGTTGTGCAATATTAAATGTTATCAACCCTCCAGGGGGTTGACATCCCTCTAGACAGTGCTCCAAAATGAAAGTGCAAATAAGCAGCTCAACGTGACAATTTAATTTAATAGATATAGTCCCATTTCCAAATAATCAGTGCAAGATGTCCATAAATCACAGATTTCCCATCCACTTCACAAAAATCCAATATGATGAACTTTCTTTTATCTAACAGTGTCATATATTCACCACGTGTTCCACCCTGGTGTAAAAATGGCCACTCAACTTCAGATTAGACCTATACTTTCATATACCATATATACACAAGTATAGACCGACCCGAATATAAGCCGAGGCACCTAATTTTACCACAAAAAACTGGGAAAACGAATTGACTTGAGTATAAGCCTAGGGTGAGAAATGCGCAGCTACTGTAAGTGGAAAAGAGGGACAACAATGCCCATTTGCAGCCTCCCTGTGCCCATTTGCATGCCTTACTGTGCCCATTTGCAGCCATAGGTCCCCTGAACTTCAAACTTGGTAAAAAAGGGTTCCTAGATGCCCCCTAGCTGCAGCCAATTTGGGGTCTCTGGACCCAAAGGGTCCTGAAATGACATTGCTGCAGATGGACACAGTTGACCGAATTTGGGGCCCTGTATCTCGGGGCCACTTGGTGCTAGGAACCCCAATTTGGATATGTTGTAGTGTTGGTTCCACTGGATTTGCACACTAAATTTGGGGTTCATAGCACCAAGTGGCCCGAGATATAGGGGTTCGGGTCGTAAAATGTCAAGCACTTTTCTGCAGCAGAGAATGACATTTTCCGAACCGACTTTGGGGCCCCTGTATCTCGGGAACCCCAAATTTGGATATGTTGTAGTGTTGGGGTTTGCACACCAAATTTGGGGTTCCTATCCTAGCACCAAGTCGCCCCGATATACGGGGCCCCAAAGTCGGGTCAGAAAATGTCATTCTCTACTGCAGAAAAGTTCTTGACTCGAGTATAAGCCGAGGGGGGCACTTTCAGCACAAAAAAATGTGCTGAAAAACTCGGCTAATACTCGAGTATATACGGTAGGTCAAAAATGCTTGTTAACACAATCCTCCTCGTGATAGAATCTCCTGTGTATTAACTGTGTGCCTCTGCTCTTATTCCTCCTCACCATATGTTTTGCAGAAGTGTTCATATAAATGAGAGAAACTTTTTATAGCGTAAAACTCTAGTGCTCTTTTTTTTTGTAAAATAAGGAGATTTACACTTACATTTTAAAAGCCCATAAAATGGGTATAAGTGCTCAAATCTATAGTGCAATATCCCCTATACGTAACTTCTGGTCTCCGCCGTGATACAAAAGTGACATCACCTGGCTCCTCCCGACATGTTGCATCACAACACACGTAACTTCTTCAGGGATTAACACCAGGGTGCAACACGTGGTGAATATAGAACTGTCAGGGTTGGGCTTTAAGCAGCTCTCTTCTCAGTGTTCTGGCTGCTTAGCTATCAGATAATTACCAGCCACTCATTGTTTCCACACTGACTCATCTGGTTACCAATACCTGCAGCATTAGTCCAGCCTACAGCCAGCCCCTTTTGGCTATTTAAACTGCTTGGCTCAGTCCTTTGGTGCCTTCACCTTGGTCAACATATCCTGTGTGTCTCTCTGCTGTGTTCCCGTTTGACTTTGCCTGGCTGATGTATCTTCTGATTCCTGATGCTGATGTTTGGCTTTTGACTACGCTGATTCCCGGCTCCCTGATTCCTGGCCTCCTGATTCTAGCTTATCTGATAACCCCTTTTGGCTTCCTTACCCTGGCTTCTGTTTTTGACTATGTTCCTGATTTGTATTATTTTACTATTACAATAAAGGTGTAATTTTTAACTGCATTTCCTGTATCTGCCTGGTTCATGGTCCCTGACAATAACACTGTTGGATAAAAGGAAGTTCATAATATTGTATTTTTGTGAAGTGGATGTGAAATCTGTGATTTATGGACATCTTGCACTGATTGTTTGGAAATGGGACTAGATGTATTACATTAAATTGTCACGTTGAGCTGCTTGTTTGCCCTTTAATTTTGGAGCACTGTTGAGAGTGATGTCA
>CM053028.1:253099993-253151047 GCA_028564925.1 Lithobates sylvaticus | reverse complement strand
ATTTACGGTGAAGGAAAAACAGTACACCTCTCTGAACAGTGCCTAGAAGCTGCTGCACCAAAAGTTGATCATCAACAGATCAAGACTGTTACTGAAAAGAAGGGTGGCTGCATTTATGATTTACTGTTTCTAAGAGAACTAAGATTTTGTCTATAAAATCAGACATAGTGATAGAAAATTCCCCTCTAGATAGATAGGAGGAAAGATGTGGGGCCAAAGAAACAGCAGAGTTTCCGGGGGAGGCAGGGAATCAGACTTGGGCAGTTATCAGAACAGGTACCGGGGCCCTTAGGGGACAGAATTTTACCTTCCCCCAGAGCTTTTAGCTGTGTCTGAGCCAGCAAGGCCCTTTGCCCATATGACCTGCCATGTGAGGTCATAGGTGCAAAGGTCATTTCCATCTCATACATGGAGGACATACTTACTGGTAAGCACTACATATCCCATTTGCTGGATACTCCCATGCACATTTTCACACTCTGCACTTTAGGTAATGCCTTATGGGTTTTTTATATGCCATAGAAAAGAAGGCCTAGTGTGCATGTGCATCAAAATTATGAAAGAAAATATGTAATTACACTTTCAAGAGTACGTGACACTCTTGAAAGTGTAATTACATATTCTCTTTCATAATTTTGAATAAACGTTTTATTCTGCATAAACCTTGTCTGGTCTATCAACTTAAAACATCCCTCAGGGGTACTGGCCGTGCCATGCACACTAGGCCTTCTTTTCTCTTTAATTTTTCAATTGGGATGTGATAGACCGGCCCTCTATACACACCGCCATCTCATGCCTGCCATATTTCTCCTAGGTTTCCTATTGTTACCACTTTTTCATTCTTTCTTCACATTCAAGCACCTTTCCTTGCAACTCACAGCACTCCCCTTCTATTTATGTCCACAGTATTGAGGGATTGCTCTGCATAATATGGAGATTTATCCATTACAATTTACAGTCTGCTACAGCAGTATTTATGAGAATACTTATATTTACACCTATATTGCAGTTGTCTATCCTAAACATTGAGGTACATCAGTGGACACGCCTTTTCATCCTTGAGCCATGCCTGCCCCCCACGTGTTCCCCCGGTGGTTTGCTGTCGGCTCCACCCCCTTCAGCTCCCGGCCAGACATATCCCGTGGCTGCCTCCTGAGAGATCACGTTTTTGAAACCTCGGCTTTACCGATTTGTAAGTATGGGGCTCTTTTAGGGCCTCTATTTGCAAAAATATATTTTTGAGATATATACTTTCAGTTGATACTATGTTTTTTAGATAAAAGAGATATATATAGTTACAGTGCCTTGCAAAAGTATTTTTCGTGTTTTGTTGCCTCAAAAACCTGTAATTAACATGGAGTGTTTGAGGATTTGCATCATTTACAGAACATGCCTACAACTTTGAAGATTTTTTTTTATTATTGTGAAGCAAACAACAAATAGGACAAAATAACAGATGAAGTCAATGTGCATAACTATTCACCCCCCTAAAGTCAATACTTTGTAGAGCCACCTTTTGCAGCTATCACAGCTCCAAGTTGCTTTGGATAAGTCTCTATGAGCTTCCCACATGCTACCACTGGGATTTTTGCCCATTCCTCCTTGCAAAACTGCTCCAGCTCCTTCATGTTGGATGGTTTGCGCTTGTGAACAGCAATCTTTAAGCCTGACCACAGATTTTCTATTGGATTGAGGTCTGGGCTTTGACTAGGCCATTCCAACACATTTACATGTTTCCTCTTAAACCACTCAAGTGTTGCTTTAGCAGTGTGTTTGGGGTCATTGTCCTGCTGGAAGGTGAACCTCCGTCCTAGCCTCAAATCACACACAGAGTGGTACAGGTTTTGCTCAAGAATATCCTTGTATTTAGCACCATCCATCTTTCCCTCAACTCTGACCAGTTTTCCAGTCCCGACTGCTGAAAAACATCCCCACAGCATGATGCTGGCACCACCATGTTTCACTGGGATGGTGTTCTTTGGGTGATGTGATGTGTTTGGTTTGCGCCAGACAAAGCGTTTTCTTTGATGGCCAAAAAGTGCAATTTTATTCTCATCAGACCAGAGCACCTTCCTCCATACATTTTGGGAGTCTCCCACATGACTTTTCGCAAACTCAAAATGTGCCATTTTGTTTTTTGCTGAAAGTAATGGCTTTCTTCTGGCCACTCTGCCATAAAGCCCAACTCTATGGAGCGTACGGCTTATTGTCGTCCTATGTACAGATACTCCGGTCTCTACTGTGGAACTCTGCAGCTCCTTCGGGGGTTACCTTAGGTCTCTATGCTGCCTCTCTGATTAATGCCCTCCTTGCCCGGTCAGTTAAGTTTTGGTGTGCGGCCGTCTCTTGGCAGGTTTGCTGTTGTGCCATGTTCTTTCCATTTGGTTGTGATAGATTTATGGTGCTCCTAGGGATCATCAAAGATTTTGATATTTTTTTATAACCTAACCCTGACTTGTACTTCTCAACAACATTGTCCCTTACTTATTTGGAGAGTTCCTTGGTCTTCATGGCAGTGTTTGGTTAGTGGTGCCTCTTGCTCAGGTGTTGCAACCTCTGGGGCCTTTCAAAAAGGTGGGTATATGTAATGACAGATCATGTGACACTTAGATTGCACACAGGTGGACATTTTTTTTATTTAGGAAAAATAGTTTTATGTATATATTTTCTAACTTTACTTCACCAACTTAGTCTATTGTGTTCTGATTCATCACATATACTTCAGATTAAAAAAAACATTTAACTAAAGGCTGTAATAATAATAATAGTAACCAAATAGGTAAAAAGCCAAGGGGGGGGGGAATACTTTTGCAAGGCACTGTATACAAGCATCTAAAACTCAACGTGTTTCACAAGCCACTGCTCGCTTCTTCAGGAGTAGATCTTTGTATGCAGTATATCTAAAAAACAAAGTGTCAATTGAAAGTATATATCGCATGTTTAGACAGATTTGTATTCTTCTACATATTTTTAAAAAAAAAATTGCAATAGGCGTACATTAATTGATTTGCGCAAAAGTTATCATGTCTAAAAACTACGGGATAGATTTAAATTTTTTTTATTGTATATATTTTTCTAATTTTTTTACTGCGACATTGCGGCGGACAAATCTGACCCCAAATGACACTTTTTGGGGGACCAGTGACATTATTACATTGATCAGTGCTAAAAAAATGCACTGATCAATGTAAAAATGACACTGGCATAGAAGGGGTTAACACTAGGGGGTGACCAAGGGGTTAAGTGTGTTCCCTGGGTGTGTTATAACTGTAGGCGGATTCAAGGACCGACGTACAGGTACGTTGGTTTGCGCAGGAGAGCCAACCGGCCGCAGTAAATGTACGTGAGCTGGTCGGCAAGTGGTTAAAGGAGGTAATTGATGGTCACTATATGTATACAAAATCCAGTTTTAAATAAGTTAAATGAACTAGCTTCATATCATTTCCACAGCAGGAGTGTTTAGTGCATGATGTCATGAGGCTGTAGGGCCAAATCTAAGCTTAATGACTATATAAATATTTGGCTTTGCTTGTTTTCCTTTTACTATTTTTACCTTATTTCAAATATCATAGTTACTACTCATGTTTATGCTTCATTTATTTGGGTGGTTCAGTTTGAACTTTTGAAGTTTCAGACTAAACTACATACACATGTTCGATAACGTGATGCTATTTAAAGAAAACCTATGACGTTGTAATTAAATGGCAATTATGTCAGAACTTGCTTAATTTTGTTACAAATATTGTTAATAGGAAAACTATAGTCCGTTTTAACACACATTTAAAGTTAATATTACAATAGCTACCTGAAATAATTTTTGATGTGGCCTTTACCTTCTTATATGCTTGTCTTTCCATGTTTTATAAAAAAAAAAATATATATATAAATACTCCCTGTAGTGGTAATCTCTAGATCAAGGAATGTGTCTGCAATTCTGCTGATTCATAGAGTAAACCCAAAAGAACACCTGCACCCACCCCCCCCCCCCCCAAGAACTCACCTACTCCACTGTTACATTTGCCATTGGAAAATAATAGCAATTCCCAATATTTATTGGTACTAGAATCACGTGATACACTCCCATCAAGCTTCAGTGATGGTTGACTAGCCCAGTACAGTCACATAGGGGCAGTTCTGTGTAAGCTTCAACTAGGATCCTCTGAAACTTTCCCATTGTCTTTTTCCTCTTACTCCTAGCAGTGAACAGAGAACAAATAGAAGTTAAAGTGATTGTAAAGTCTAATTAAAAAAATAAAATAACAAACATGTTATACTTACCTCCTCTGTGCAGTGGATTTGCACAGAGCAGCCCAGATCCTCCTCTTCTCGAAGGTCCCTCTTTTGTGCTCCTGGCCCCTCCCTCCTGTTGAGCGCCCCCACAGCAAGCAGCTGGCTATGGGGGCACCAAAGCTGATCTACAGCTCCATGTGTCCATTCAGACACGGAGCTGTGGTTTGGTCCTGTCTCTCTCCTGATTGGCTAACTGACTATGATTGACAGCAGAGGGAGCCAATGGCATCGCTGCTGTGTCTCAGCCAATCAGGAGGGAGAGTGTGCCAGATGGCGAGACACTCATGGACATCGCTGGACAGAGATGGGGCTCAGGTAAGTATTAGGGGGGCTGAGAGGGGGATGCTGCATACATAGAATGCTTTAAGATAAAAAACCTTCTGCATTTACAACCACTTAAAGTGTTGGATGTCCTGGTGGCTGGTTATCAATTAGACCTGTTGTTTTGCCCTGCCAGGTAAAAGCTCAGGTTCACATTACCGTCACAGTATATCATTACATTCTTTTTGGTTGTCTATATAGTACAAAACTGCTTTGCAGAGCAGTGAGGATAAGCTGAACATAACTGGGTTTCTGTTTGGTGAATATTACTGAAAGCGGAACCACACTGCATCTGAGCATCACAAACCAAGAACACGATTTAATGCATTTTTATTTATTTTTTCCACAAGATTTTATTGAAACAAAAAAAGTACAAATTCACGTACAGTATATGCAATAACAATGTACACTTATGTATGAATAAGTAAATAGTATATTGTAGTTTAACATTTCTGTATGTGACAATAAATTTATACAGTAACTATGTATAGCTGTTAGACAGTAATACTTTACAAAACATGTAAATGATAATATTAGCTGTGGTTAAAATCAAAAGTACAAAAAAGGAAAAAGAAAAAAAAAAGTACTGGGCTATAGATTGTGACGATGTTCAAGTGTGAGACTTATACAGTCTCTTAGAGTGGTTGAGTACAGAGGTAAGTTTGTTAAGTATGGTCGATCTAGAACATTTGTTTTATGGACATTTGATTTAATTTATTTGTAATATTCAAAGCAAACTCCTCCATCCATCCACATCTCCATGCTTTATTTTGCTGAGAAATCACTTTGAAAAGCAACCCATAGCATTTCTGGATGTGGCCATCTCGAGTAAGGGCAGATCTTTAACTAACATTTGCTTCCTGGAATCCATCTGCTCTTAGCTCAGACATGCTGGCAGGAGGGTGTGCTTAACTGATAAAACCCTTCCTTGCCTCCTGAAGACTCCTAGGATGTATGAGCTGTATGGTATCATTTGCCTAGGCCTGGAAACCAGGAAGTAGCTGAAGAAAAAGTTTAAAACAAGTAAGAATGAAATACTTTTCTATCTATTTAGGAATGCTAGCTAAATATAGCCAGTGTTCATTGAGTCAATGAAGTTCCACTAGAAGTTCAGGTGCAGAATTTGTACGTTTGGCAGTGGTTTTAATAACACTTAATCTGCCTATTAAGTGACAACATAATATCGATAGCATGGATACCACATATACTGTATGTGTGTTATTTGGTATTAAATACCCATAGTAGGGTCGAGGGACAGTAGTGCACATTTTTCTTTTTTATCCTGCCTAAAACTGGGTGACACTGAAACTCATTGAGCCTCATACCAAATAAAAAAATGTTTTTTAAGCCTACATAGAACACACTGACTATGACCTTTGATCCTAACCTTGACCATAAGGCTCGGTTCACATTGGTGAAATGCAAGAACCCTGCAAATACACTGCGGGTTCCCGCTGCCATATGTAAACAGCTGGGAGTGTCAAAAGAAAGTTAATGACACCCCCCAAATCAGTTCGCACATCGCAGTGCGAACTGTCAATTCAGACAGGAATCGGATCGCATGGGTGTGAACACAAAAAAAGGGTCCTGTGCGAATTTGGATCGAATGCAATGCAAATGTAGCCATACAATCTGTATGGCTGAGTTTGCATTGCACAGACATTGCATGTGATTTGCACTGCAGTGCGGTGCGAATCACATCCGATGACGGACAGTGCACCAGTATGAACCGAGCCTAACACTGACCTAGATCAAACTCTGATCTAGCTAGTTTATCTTTATTTATATTTTTAAACACAACTTTTTTAGTTTACAATCTTCTCCTCTACCAAGGAGAAAAAAAGCAAACAGAGAAGGTAGCAGGGACACAGAAAGCAATTAAAGGGGTTCGAATACTCTCTTACCCTAGCCAACACAAAAATGCCTATACACATACTTTAGGTTACTAAAGCACCAATAGAGCTCTTTCACAAAGTTCCTGGTGCCCCAGTCCTACAAACCAGTGTCCTTTAAAAATGCCTTTTTCGCATAGACCCTAGTTTTAAGTTTCTTCAAGTTTCTCATGACTTTAAATAGTTAATTTGGACAAAGTTTCTCCAAACTGGAGAAATCCTGGAGGCGAGCATGGGAGGAGGTGACAAGGGAGCTAGAGAGCAGGAGGTCTTGGGAGGACCGAAGAGAGCGGCTTGGTTGGTATTTTGGTACTAGGTTAGTGATGTAGCTGGGGGCAGAGTTATGGATGGCTTTGTAAATTATTGTTAGTACCTTGAATTTTATTTGTTGGGTGAGTGGAAGCCAGTGGAGGGATTGGCAGAGAGGGGTGGAGGACACTGAATGGTTGGTAAGGCGGATGAGTCTTGCAGCGGCATTCATTTTGGACTGAAGGGGGGATAGTCTATGTAAAGGTAGTCCAATGAGGAGGGAGTTGCAGTAGTTGAGGCGAGAGATAACCAGGGAGTGAGTTAGAAGCTTGGTGGTGTCATTCATTAAAAAGGGGCGTATTCTGGAAATGTTGCGGAGGCTAAGGCGGCATGATTTGGACAGGGATTGTATATGGGTCTGAAAGGACAGTTCAGAGTCTAGGATTACCCCTAGCACCCTGGCATGTGGGGACAGACTGATAAATGTGCCATTGATCTTGACTGAGAAGTCAGGGGAAGGAGCACGTGGGGGAAGAAATATTAAGAGCTCAGTTTTAGAAAGATTAAGTTTGAGGAAGTGGTTTGACATCCAGACTGATATATCTGTTAGTAAATCAGTGATGCGTGAGGAGATTGATGGGGTGAGTTGAGGGGCAGAGAGATAGATTTGGGTGTCATCAGCATATAAATGGTAGTGGAAGCCATGTGAGGCTATCAGCTGACCCAGGGAGGATGTGTAGATTGAGAATAGTAGAGGTCCAAGGACAGAACCTTGGGGGACCCCCAACAGTAAGAGGAGTTGGAGAGGAGGAAGTGGAGTTGTAAGTGACACTGAAGGTGCGATGAGATAGGTAAGATTCAAACCAATGGAGAGCACAGCCATGGAGACCAAGCAAATTTTGTTTTTTGTGGAGGAGGGGGTGGTTATTCTCAATGAGGTGGTCGCTCAGTCGGCTGTAGACTAAACGTTCAAGGAGTTTGGAGGCAAAAGGGAGTAGAGAGATGGGTCTTTGATTGTTAAGATTGGTTGGGTCTAGTAAGGGCCTTTTTTGGTATGGGAGTGACTAGTGCATGATTTAGAGGGTTGGGGAAGATGCCAGTAGAGAGGGAGAGGTTGAAGATATGAGTTAAAGAGTGTAGGATAGAGTCAGAGGCTGACCGTAGTATTTGAGAAGGAACAGGGTCCAGGGAGCAGGAGGTTAGGTGGGCATTAGAAAAAAATGTAGTGACTTCCTCCTGGATTAAAAGAGGAAAGTATTGATTGTGAAGGATTCCTACAGATGCACGCTGGTGTGAAAGGCTGCATTGACGGGGACTGCGTGAGAGGGTGTTAATCCCCAGACTACATCCTATCGTGATGAAACGCATAGGGTGGAGCCTGCAACGGTGACGTCATTACGTTTTTTCACAGAATTGATGGGCAATAGGAGAAGGAAGTGAACGGAAGCCATAGTAGATGCCGCAAACCTCATGAATGAGTTATTCGGCTTATATTGCTTTTATACATTTAGATCTTGTAAGTGTAACCCACTTATTATTCATTAAATTCATTACTTTTATACATATTGCACTATGGAAGCTTTTTGTTTTGTCTTCTGATTGACATCGTTCCAGCAGCAGTCCCATACAACTTTAAGGGTCTTGGGGAGACTGATTTCCCTGCGCTAGGTGAGACTGTTTTTTCTGCACGATTTGTCACCGTCATCACATATGGATTGATAGTTCTGTTTTATGGATTGATTTTTCACTTGGACTTTGTTTCTAGTGCTGATTTGAAAATATCTTTGTTGCACTTATAATATTAACTGAATCATGTCATTTGTTTTTTGTTTCACATTATTAATTTGAGAAATCATTTTTTCATTGGGCTTTTGCCTTAGTTTTCCTTTTTCACATATATTTTTTCATTTATCATATTGCAAGGATTATTTTATTTGTTGCTTACATGAGCGCTGTACTTTTTTCTATGCCTACATACAGTATACAACACTGTGTTCTAGCAGCGTGATGGAGATTTCCCATTCTGTTCCTTGAACAAAATGGAGTCAGGATGAGCATTGCTTAACCATTCACAGGAAGCCCTGTATTTCATCAATAACTATAGGTCTTCCTCTGATTGATTCCTCTGATTGAGTTGCAGAGACAGGCAGATGACATATTGATCTCCACCTCAGTCAATCAGAGGAAACCTCATACTCATTCAGAAAATATTAGGCTACCTGTGATTGGCTGAGCAGAGCTCTGCCCAACTCATTTTTATTCTGAGAGCAGGACAGGAAGTCTCCATCCTACTGCCGGAACACAGTGCTGTATACTGTATGTAACTGATGCTACCAATATGGTCCAAATATTTACAAGTTTCTGGTCACTAAACCTCAGGAAGGATGTGCTAGAACTGGAAAGCGTCCAGAGAAGGACAACAAAATGAATACTGGAGGACCTAAATTATGAGGAACGATTACAAGCACTAAACTTATTCTAACTATATAGAAGAGATGCTTGAGAGGAGATATGATAGCAATATACAAATATCTCAATGGTGATCCCAGCATAGGTAGGAAACTATTCAGTCTCAGGGAGTGTACAGGGAGTCCCCGGGTTACGAACCCGTTAGGGACTGTCCTCCTGTTTGTAATTTGGAAATGTTCGTTAGTCGGCCGCGCATGCGCAGAACGACAATTACGGACATTTCCGATGTTCCGTCGAATGCCGTTCTGTGCATGCGCAGCAACTTACGGACATTTCCGATGTTTTCTGACATTTTCCGAGGCTCTGTCTGGCCGCGCATGCGCAGAACGGCCGATGTCCGTGCAAAATGGCAGAGGGTCCCCGCAGCGCCCGGTTCGTAAGTAGGAGATGTTCGTAGGTCGGGCGTTCGAAAGTCGGGGACCCCCTGTATAAGGACACGGGGACATACAATGGGATTAGAGGAGAAGTGGTTTAACCTTAAGCTACATAGGGAGTTTTTCACTGTCAGGGCAATGAGGGTGTGGAACTCTCTTCAACAATTGATGGTGTATTGATAGTTTTAAAAGACTCTTGGACATGCATCTTAGTGAACACAACATACAGGGATATGGGAAATGATTATCGACATTGACACACTTACACCTACACAGGTTGAACTGGATGGACTAGTGTCTTTATTCAACCTTACCAACTATGATACAAAGATACTATGATACTATGATAAGTATGTAGAATCAGCATAAATAGGAGCCACCAAACATACTGTATATACACATCTAATTAAATTTTCTAGGGTAATCAAGGTTAGTACAATATTATATAAACTATACAAATATATATTTATTGTTTATAATGAATCTAAAGTATAAAAATATGTTATGTACCCATATAAATAAGAAATTGTATTGAAAATTTTATGTAAATCAAATCCATATTCTTTCAAGTTTTAAACATAATACCATAGTTCATATATCTTAAAATAGTAGCCTTCCTGCAACGTTCATAGTGTTATTATTATAATAAATAGGTTAGGCTTAAATTGATTCCAGTTGTTCTTGCAGGTAACTGCCTCTAATAGGATCACTTGAAAGTGAAACAAGCCATGTTTTTTTTTTAGGCTGTCAATGCTAAGTCTCAAGTATTTTTCAGTTTGTCTTCTAAAACAAAGTATGATGCAATGGACCTTTTGAAGATTTTGCCTTGGTGATCAGATCTGGTAATCCTGGTACTGTAATAATTTAGCGCTTTCAGATGTATCAAACAATTTTATAGCGTTTTTAGCTGGTTTTGTGGTGTGCATACTAGACCTGTCTATTAGCTGCTTGATGAGATAGATGAGATAAAAATCATATGATTCTGTAAATAGAGAAAATGTGGCTCTTAGAACAGGGTTCCTGCTTTTAGGTTAAAGTGAACATAAATTTTATTTTTGGTACTTTACTTTTTGGCTTCAAAAAATCAGTGTCTTTATTTGGCACAGGAATTTTGGTATGAACAGTTTTTTTTGCTTGTTATACAGTGGTCACACCAAAAATGTAATATATCACCCCCCGAAAAATTATCATTTACTTTTTAAAAGCCTGACCTATACAAATATTGTTTCTGGTTTTGATGACTGACCTCCTTATGTAAATTTAATTTTCCACGCTATTATGCTAAGCTTACCCTTTGGCTTCGATACATTTTGAGACACTAGCCCTAAACAAGTATGCAGATCATGATAGACAGAGAAAGTCTGAGGTCCTAATTTGCATAACCATTTCAAATAAGCAATTAAAGCTTTGAAGCAAGAAGGCCAGCCAGACAGCCAAGGAAGGTCATCAGTAGAAGCTTTTACGTCCCTGATGACAGAGTTACTCTAAAATTGGCCCTTTATATAAACTTTATCTATAAACCTAACCCTTAAAGTGGACTTTACAAGTCTACATAAATATATTCCTGGTAGCTATATTGATAACATTTTGACTACCTACATTATTTTGCAGTATTATGGCACTGATCATCTCTTTAATACTGTATTATGCCGCGTACACACGAAGGGACTATCCCGCGGGATTATCCGCTGGACCGAAGTCCAGCGGATAATCCCCTCGTGTGTGGGCGCCGGCGGACTTTTTTTGGCCAAAGTACGGCGGACTAAAGTTTCAGGTTTTGTTCTGAAATTATCCGCTGGACTTGGCAGTCCAGCGGATAATCCGGTCGTGTGTAGTATGGTCCGGCGTACCAAAAAGGACGCATGCTCAGTAGCTATTATGTCACGGACTCGCTCGGTCTGGTAAAACTAGCCTTCGTTTTGAAGCTCGCACAATCGTCACGCTGCTGAATTTTTTTTTTTTTTTTTTTTTTCTGACAGCGGGATTTGTATGTTATCGTACTTGAAGAATGATTTTGCCTTGCTGCTTGTATATTCACGCAGAGTACTCCCGAACGTTTTTTCTTCACCATTCTTTAGTGAAGTTATATATTTGTATATATATATATATATATATATATCTATATCTCTATCTCTATATATATATATATATATATATATATATATATATATATATATATATATATATATATATATATATATATATAGATATAGATATAGATATAGATATCCAAATCACCAAATGAAAAATATATCTATATTTCTCAATAAGCCCAAAAAAATATATATCGATATCTACATATATATATATATATATATATATTATATATATATAGATATATAGATCTATACGTGTATAAAAAAAATATATATATATATATATATATATATATATATATATATATATATATATATATATATATATATATATATATTATATATGTACATATATCTCTATATAGATATTTTTTATTATTTGTTGGTTATCAAAAGGATTAGTTATTACACATGATACAATTGTGGAGTCAGCAGAGCTTGCCCTTAATTCAGATCTTAACCCTCACCTTTCCAGCGACTGCACTTGCAGTTCCATTGAAGTTGCACTTTACACTTGTATTGTCAAATGAATGTTTAGACATGTACCTGCCTACTCCTAAAGAAACTATGTTTTTGAATAACAAGCACGTATATCATTATTTGATGAAAATTAAATGACCATTTATTCTGGTTAAAACAAACAAGGCAAAACAAAATAGGAAGGCAACACTGGAGCCACTTGTAGATTTTGTGAAGACTTTTTGCCCCAACGGCAGACACCAAGTTTGTGAAGCCAAAAATTAAGCTTGGGCACATTTCATACAATATAGGGAGCACAAGAAGATTGACCAGGAATCAGACAGACCAGGAACAGCAGCAGATGACATCTATGTCCCCAAGCTGTGGCACTACAACAGCCTGTGTCTTCTGTGAGACCAGACTGAAGCCAGGCAATCACTTCCGACTCTTCCCACCACGCTGCCCTGCACTCTTCCCTGCAGTCTTCCCTGCACGCTTCCTTGGAGGCTGACTTGTGGTAGGAGGAGGAGTAGGAGGAGGAGGAGGAGGAGAAGAAGGAAGACGAGGAGGAGGAGGAGGAGAAGTTGGTGTCGGGCCTTCATGGGTCAGGCGGGTGGATTCTCGTAATTCACCCCTCAAACCCCCCCTAATTGCCTCAGAAATGAGGCCCTCACACAGGTGCCGTTGGCCCCTCTCCATTTCCAGCAACCTGCTGGACAAGTAGCTGGCATAGGCCTCTTCTGGAAGGGGGGGTTTGTCGAGAATCGCACTCGCCTTCCGAATCAGTTGGAGTGATTCCTCCTCAACAATGGTCATCCTCCTGGGCCTTCTTGGGGGTAAGGGCAGGGGTGGAGGTAGACTTCTTAATTGGGTCTGGCTGTCACTCTGGCTCGTGCTGGGCCCAGCCACCTCCTGGCTCTCGCTGGTCATGTCCTCCTCCTCCATACCACTTGTCCCGGCATCATCCTGGGTCAGCTCATCCTGTGTGCAAATAAAAACAAAAATCAAACACCTGTTTTGTGGTTTCTGGCCTCCTCAATCATCCAATTGTAAACTTAGGAACGAGCATCTAAATTTTCCAAAAGATCCAAAAGGCTATCATTTGGACCCCTGCATTTTCCAAGCAGATCACCAATGTTGTCTAACGCTTTTTTTGCCACTACTGGATGTATGTATACACTATATATGTATCGATATGTTGCACCAACACTTTTTACAAGTGTGCTGAATTTTTGTCAGTTTTTTTCACAATTCTGAGTTCAGGGTGTTAATTGTTTCACATTTTAACGTTTACAGCATTAATATTCACACAATCACAATTTAGGCTACTAAATATATACCTGGCTCCAGCTGGGCGCATCAGCCTGCTCCAAGGTGGAGGGGTCTTCTCCTTCCGTGGAAGCCTCAGCTGGGGTGGAGGGAAGAGTGGAGGGAAGAGTGGAGGGAAGGGTGGAGGGAAGAGTGGACAGTGATTGCCTGGGTTCCATCTGGTCACCTATAAAAGTCAGTTGGTTGTAGTACCACAGCTTGGGTACATAAACATTCTCTGCTGCTGCTCCTGATCTGACTGATTCCTCAATCTTCTTGCGCTCCCGCTTGTACATGTGCCTTAAACTTGCAATTCTGGCTTCCACAAACTTGGTGTTTGCGTTGGGGACTTTAGTCTTCACAAAAGCCACAAGTGGCCCCAGTGTTGCCTTCCGGACATCCCTATTGCCATATAAAGGGTTCTTGAGCTGCCACAGGTTGGTATTTTTTCTGTACAGGGCAATGAATTCGGACATGAACTGCTGGTCCTTGAATGGATTCAACTGGGGTGCTGACATGTTTGTTTCTGTTTTGTTAGTAATGGCAATACAAAAGACCAAAAACACAAATGTTACTTAAAACGCACAACCAGTTTTTCTTACCAAACATTACACAACACACCCACACACAGGCAGCAACCCCTACACACAGGCAGCAACCCCTACACACACACACACCCACACACAGGCAGCAACCCCTACACACAGGCAGCAACCCCTACACACAGGCAGCAACCCCTACACACAGGCAGCAACCCCTACACACAGGCAGCAACCCCTACACACAGGCAGCAACACATACACACAGGCAGCAACCCCCTACACACAGGCAGCAACCCCTACACACAGGCAGCAACACACACAGGCAGCAACCCCTACACACAGGCAGCAACCCCTACACACAGGCAGCAACCCCTACACACAGGCAGCAACACACACATATCCTTAAAAAATGCTGGCCCAAAACCCCAAAAAAAACACAGTAATGCATCCTAGAAAACACTTACCTTCGTACAGAGCGCTCGCTACTTCCGTTCGGGAACACGTGGGCCCCTCAAACAGCCTTATATACACTGCGCACGCGTCGAAGTCCGCCTGCGTCCTCCGCGTCGCCCGCCCATGACGTTCCTCCTGACGAGTATTCCCCGCCCCGCTTCCCCTCGTTGCATTGTGGGTGAATAAATTAATGAAGATGGCGGACACATTCTCAGCCAGTAGCGCGGAGGAAAGCCAAGAAGTGAACACATCTGCATCCAGCAGCAGATATAAGGCCACCAATATGGCCTTTGAAGAGATGGTGGAGATGGTGGACATCCTCCAAAGGGAAGATTACGACGGGGAAAATGGCCCGTACCCTCGACCCAACTTGCGCAAGGACAAGATTCTCACTACAATCGTCAGCACCCTGGAGCAGAAATTCGGCGTACGAAGGGGCAAGGATCAACTGCGCAAGCGATGGTCCGACATCAAATCCAGGGAGCACGATCAGTACAGGAGAATTCGAAAAGCCATCAAAAAAAGTAAGTCAAGCACGTGCGCTACTATGGTTATACTTGATATGTCTAAACTTGCGCAGATGTAATTACCATTCGTACGTGAAACTTGCGCAGATGTTATTACCATTCGTACGTGAAACTTGCGCAGATGTTATTACCATTCGTACGTGAAACTTGCGCAGATGTTATTACCATTCGTACGTGAAACTTGCGCAGATGTAATTACCATTCGTACGTGAAACTTGCGCAGATGTAATTACCATTCGTACGTGAAACTTGCGCAGATGTAATTACCATTCGTACGTGAAACTTGCGCAGATGTAATTACCATTCGTACGTGAAACTTGCGCAGATGTAATTACCATTCGTACGTGAAACTTGCGCAGATGTTATTACCATTCGTACGTGAAACTTGCGCAGATGTAATTACCATTCGTACCATTCGTACGTGAAACTTGTGCAGATGTAATTACCATTCGTACGTGAAACTTGCGCAGATGTAATTACCATTCGTACGTGAAACTTGCGCAGATGTAATTACCATTCGTACGTGAAACTTGCGCAGATGTAATTACCATTCGTACGTGAAACTTGCGCAGATGTTATTACCATTCGTACGTGAAACTTGCGCAGATGTTATTACCATTCGTACGTGAAACTTGCGCAGATGTTATTACCATTCGTACGTGAAACTTGCGCAGATGTTATTACCATTCGTACGTGAAACTTGCGCAGATGTTATTACCATTCGTACGTGAAACTTGCGCATATTTGATGAAAGTTCCGTTTGTCTTCATAACGTTTATTGAGTTTACCTGGCTTTGGGTTGTTGGAGTTGTAAGGTTGTTTATTATTGTCACTATCTATACAATTACTGCTGTAGTAAGGGTTTTAGGGGTAACTTACACAGGGACTCCAGAGGCTGTTTTGGGGGGGGGGGGGGGATAAATATGTTAAGCAGGGTCTCATGCTCACAATTCACAAAAAATGCTCATCATCTCTAAATACTGTAGGTGGTGACTTTTCAAAGAAGTACACTCACCTGTCCCTTGGATGGTGCAGCTACAATCTCTGATCTTGCAATCATGAAATTAATGTTTGCGGCTTCACTTCCCGGGTCACTATTGGGCATGCGCCAGTTGCGCAATGCAATAGGACTGGTCCGCGCGAGCTCGGGGACCCCTGTGTGTCCCAGCAGACAGCACGGTGGGACGGGATGTGGCGTATACTTCTGTGGGAGTCTAGGGCCGGATGTGTGTGCAAATACCTGCCTTACACAGGTATCTGCAACCCATCCCCCCTAAAAGGTTCAAAATAAGACACCACAGGGGTGCAGGGATCCAATGAGCGGAAGTTCAAATTTAGGGTTGAAGGGCGGTTTAAGTATTGGAGTTTCATTAGATAGACATTTCAATTCTGTCTTCAAGTAGGATCTTCTAACAAACTGCTAATAATTGGCAAGACTTTTAAACAATGTTTACTAATCCTATTTTGGCACTCAAATATCAGTGTGATTCAAAGTGTACCTTTTTGTGTTCCATTACCACAGGGGGCAAAAGACTCAGACGTCAGTCCGAACCTACGAGGACCTCCCGGCATCACCAGACTAATTGGGCAGTTAGCCCAAGCCCGCGCATGGATGTGGCGGAACAGGTCGTTGAAGTGGAGCAAATCTGCACCCCACCAAGTGAGTGTCTCAGAACACAGATTGAGCTAATAAATTAAGGTCTGCATGTTTTTGACACTTTTTTTCTTGTGTTTTATCTACCCAACTTTTAGGTGATGTTGATCTGTTTGTGGAAGGACAAGCTGCGGAGCCATTTTCCACTGACAGTGCCCACAGGCTTATTGGCCAGATCATGGCCTGGAATCTGCAGCTGGAAAATATGCAGAAGGAGATGGCCACCATGCAGCAGGGAATGAAGGACATGATTGATGTTTTGGGGAGAATCTAAAGACCCCTTTTACATTTCTTAACATCAATCATGTCCTTCATTCCCCTTTTGATGCGCTGTTTTACTAATTTTAGAGGCCAAATTTTTAATATGCACACGGTATGTCAACATGTGCTATGTGCCATCAGGGGATCTCAATGGACACATTTGGTGTTTGCAACCCCTAATGCTAGTAGGTGAGAGGGAAGGGGTTTCACACACAAAACACGTCCATTGATTCCCCATGATGGAACATAGCACATGTTGACATTACCCATTTTCCAGTTAAATTAGTGTGCATATTAAAAATTTGGCTTCTACTGTTCATGGGTTACCTGTTGAACTTTGTAAGTTCTGGACTTTTACATTGTGTAAATAATTTCAAATGCTAAGCCTAAATTTTTTTACATTTTTAAAAATTTTTTTTTTTTTTTTTTAAAAAATAAAAACAAAAAAAAAAAAAAAAATATTTTTTTTAAAAAAAAAAAAAAAAAATTTAAAAAAAAAAAAAAAAAAAAAAAAAAAAAAAAATCTTGTTACAAAAAAAAAAAAAAAAAAAAAAAAAAAAAAAAAAAAAAAAAAAAAAAAAAAAAAAAAAAAAAAAAAAAAAAAAAAAAAAAGTTTTGGATGTGCACTATAATAAAAAAAATAATGTTTGCACAAATTCAAAAATGTGTGGCTTCTTCTTTTTAAATACTACCAGTTTGACAAAAACATGTTGTGGTTCATTGACAAAGGGGCTTATTTACTAAACGCTAAACAAGTTTGCCACTATTAAGATGTGCACTAGGACAACATATAAAACAGGCCAAATTAAAAGCAAAACAATACGAAACTACCAATATTTCAAACATAAATAACTGTATTTATTCTTTGTCAATCAAAAAGATGGTTTAAGGGTCTGCTGCCATTTCAATGGCCCCCCTACCATTAAAATACTGTAAATAAAGGTCCCGCACTTGCTGGGATGATTGTGGTGCCGAACCAAGAGGGCGATTATCCAGCCCTGTCATGTTGCCTTCCACTCCGGCCTCAGGGCCAATTGGTAAGGAGTATGTTCCTGAATGTTTCCGTAAATAATTGTGCATGACACAGCATGCAAGGATAATAGTATTGAGTTTGTACTCTGCCAGATGTAGGGATGTAAGGAGCAATCTGAAACGGTTGGCCATAATACCAAAGGCATTTTCCACCACCCTTCTTGCTCTGGCCAACCGATAATTAAAAATCCTCCTCTCAGGGGTGAGGGATCGTTGGGGAAATGGCCTCATCAGATGGTCACCCAGACCGAACGCCTCGTCGGCAATGAAGACGAAGGGGAGTCCCTCCACATTATCTTCATCTGGTGGCAGCTCCAGCCCACCAGTCTGGAGACGATGACCGAACTCCGTGTGGTTGAAGACTCCTCCGTCCGACATCCGGCCGTTTTTTCCCCACATCCACATACAGAAAGTCATATTGTGCCGACACCACCGCCATCAACACGATACTATGGAACCCCTTATAATTCCAATAGTATGACCCCGAATGGGGTGGGGGCACAATTCGCACATGTTTGCCGTCAATCGCCCCTCCGCAGTTGGGAAAGTCCCAACGGGCAGCAAACTGGGAAGCCACAGTCTGCCATTCCTGTGGCGTGGAGGGACACTGTGAAGTCAAACAGAAAGATACAATTTAAATTATAAACCAGGCAAAACACCAAACTAAATGCAACAAATTAACAAACAATTTGGAAGAACATATGTATTTATTTTGTAAATCCTTGAAATAAAGCCAAAAGATTAAGGATAAAAGGGACAAATCTCTGATTGATGACCCCTCTGATGGACCAGAGAAGATAATAATGGGGATGTGGGTGGGGAGTAAATAATTGTAAGGTCACACAATACACATGCAATTAATTAAAGGTGTGTGTGTGGGGGGGGGGGGATAATTACAAGCTGACCAAAACCACATGCTATTAATTATCAGGGGGTGTGGGGGGTGGGGATAATTACAAGCTGACCAAAACCACATGCTATTAATTATCAGGGGGGGGGGGTGTGGGGGGGGGGGATAATTACAAGCTGACCAAAACCACATGCTATTAATTATCAGGGGGGGTGGGGGGGGGATAATTACAAGCTGACCAAAACCACATGCTATTAATTATCAGGGGGTGTGGGGGTGGGGATAATTACAAGCTGACCAAAACCACATGCTATTAATTATCAGGGGGTGGGTGGGGGGGGGGGGGGGGTGGGGGGGGGGATAATTACAAGCTGACCAAAACCACATGCTATTAATTATCAGGGGGTGTGGGGGGGGGGGATAATTACAAGCTGACCAAAACCACATGCTATTAATTATCAGGGGGTGTGGGGGGGGGGGATAATTACAAGCTGACCAAAACCACATGCTATTAATTATCAGGGGGTGTGGGGGTGGGGATAATTACAAGCTGACCAAAACCACATGCTATTAATTATCAGGGGGTGTGGGGGTGGGGATAATTACAAGCTGACCAAAACCACATGCTATTAATTATCAGGGGGTGTGGGGGGGGGATAATTACAAGCTGACCAAAACCACATGCTATTAATTATCAGGGGGTGTGGGGGTGGGGATAATTACAAGCTGACCAAAACCACATGCTATTAATTATCAGGGGGTGTGGGGGTGGGGATAATTACAAGCTGACCAAAACCACATGCTATTAATTATCAGGGGGTGTGGGGGGGGGATAATTACAAGCTGACCAAAACCACATGCTATTAATTATCAGGGGGTGTGGGGGTGGGGATAATTACAAGCTGACCAAAACCACATGCTATTAATTATCAGGGGGTGTGGGGGGTGTGGGGGGGGGATAATTACAAGCTGACCAAAACCACATGCAATCAATTTAAAATTGAGGGTCAAGGGGGGTGAAAGGGGGGGGGGTGAGTAAAGCTGTACAATGGAGCTGGTAAGATACATTTTTAACCAAAGAAAGTGACTAGGCTAGGGGTGTTTAGGGGGCCAAGCTTCCATGCTGGGGAGGTTGGTGCAAGCAAATATGCATGTGACCCACTAAATAATACATTCTTAAAGCTATTTCGATAAGTCAACCATAAAATACTAGACAAAAAAACAAAATCAAAAAAAATACAGGAATAGGGGACATTCATAGAATAGTCCTATCATGGTAATTAGCTAATGATGACATTGATGCACTACATTAGCAAACATACAAGACATAGGTAATTTTAAAAGAGAAGACTTACCTTAATGTATTCCTCCTGCAGGACGTGGATAATGGCAGAACAGGTCTCTGGAATAATGAGCCCCAGAGCCTGGGGGGAGATGCCTGTCGTGAACTTGAGGTCCTGCAAGCTTCTCCCCGTCGCCAAGTAACGCAACGTGGCGACTAGCCTCTGCTCCGCACTGATGGCTTGCCGCATGCAGGTATTCTGCCTGCTAATATAAGGGGACAGCGAAGCCAACAGACGGTGAAAAATGGGGTCCGTCATCCGGAGATAATTCCTGAAATCATCAGGATTATTCTCACGGATCTCACGGAGCAAAGGCATATGCGAGAATTGGTCACGCTGGCGCAACCAATTCTTGGTCCATGAACTCCTCCTCACCCTGTCCATGGACCGGGCTCGTGCCAAGGTGTTAACCGCAACACCGAGCCCCTGCACAGCACGAACTCGTTCCCGAGTACGTCCACACTCCATGGCTTCAAAACGGTCGGCTGATCAAACAAACAACTTAACAGAACGCACTGAAGAACAGCAAGGCCTATGAAGAACGACCTGAAAAACAGGAACGAGCGGACCAGAACGGCCTGAGAACAGGTAGGAACTGATCCACACGCACTGAAAGCCAGATACAAACCTCACAAGCACAAACTGAACGGCAGAAGCGAACGAATTAAGCAGAAGTCTGAGAAGCGCGAATCGTCTCTAACCAAACGTCAACTAACACGCGATACACACGAGATTAGCTGACGGGGCCCAAAGGGTGTCGTTTGGGATCTCGAGCTTCCTTTTTCTAGTCCCGTCGTACGTGCGTACGTCATCGCGTGAACCGCCGGACTTTTTGCGTGATCGTGTGTGGTCAAGTCCGTTCGCTTTTTAGTCCAGCGTACCTAGCGGGAAAGTCCAGCGGATTGTCCGCTGGACTTAGGTCCGCCGGGAAAAGTCCGTACGTGTGTACGAGGCATTAAAATAAAAAAAAGTGCAACATTCAAAAAACAAAAGTACTTCATTTGTAAATGATTTTCCAATGCTTTGTACCAGAATAATAATTTTAGTGTCATTTTAAACAGGGCAAATTACAAATTATCAAATTTATGTTTTCTTTGTACAGCAATATTATTTTTTAACTAACACTGGTCAAAATTGTGTGTATTTTCATTTATTTTTTGCCTGTTTGCAAGAAATAAATCACAAAAAATGCCTTGTTTGTCAATATCTTTACACAAGACTAGAAACACCCTCTGAATGGGACTTTAAAAAAAAAAAATCCCATTCAGTGGGTGTTTCTAGTCTTGTGTACTATATTAGGGATGTGGGCCTCTGACTTCTTCCCTTAACAACACGTTCTCCAATTAGTAAATATCTGTATTACTAGTTTATTTCAGGCAAAAACTATATTTTTCAGGCTACTGTTTAGGCACAATTAACATTTCAATAAGTTCACTATTGGATATCAAATCTGTAATTTTTAAAGGTCCAGTTTAAAAGCAGATACTTTCTGCATTTCAGCGCATGTGTCAGACTGTATGTCAACAATTTAACATACACTACATAAAGGCTGAGCTATCTCTGGGTTGACCACACTTAGTGAGTAAGCTAAAGGAAGCAACAATTTTTAGGCTAGATGGTGTTGTTCGGGGTGTTGCTAGCAGTGCCATCATCCTTTATTCCCAAGATCATGGTGCAGTCTACTAAGGAAATATGATCTTTCCACAAAATTCTTAGACATGCCTTTCTTTACAACAGAGCTAAACCAATGTAGTTATCTCCCAAAATAAAGCTTAAGTTAAACATGTGTAATAAATAATATTAAAGTGGAGAAAAAAAAAATGCATTAATGTGCTTAAAAAAAAAAAAAAAAAAACATTTGGAGAAACATTTTTTTACTCACTTTTACTAAATGCCTGTTGCTAGGGGGTCCCTCGTAGTCTGCCTCCTTCAGCACCTGGGCTCCTGATGTCACTCCCTCAGTGCAGGAAGGAAGATCGCCTCTCCCCCCTCCCTCATGTGACGGGTCCCAGATAATTGCGCGGCCAGTGAAGATGCGTGGCTCGCGCATGTGCAGTGGGTGCCCGGCTGTGAAGCCACAGCTTAGCGCCCACAGTTAAAATGCCGGAACCGCTGAGCGGAGGGGGAGATGAGCGGGGCTTCGATCCCCCACATTACTGGACCCTGGGACAGGTAAGTGTCCGATGCACTAGTGGGCACAATGTAAATGAAAACACCACAAAACCAACAATAATATGTTTAATAATGTAGTTAAAGTGTGGCTCCTACTTAAAAAAAAAAAAAAATTTAAGTCAGCAGCTACAAATACTGATTTTTTTTTTTTTTTTTTTAAGTGGGAACCAGGCTTTAACTACATTATTAAACATATTATTGTTGGTTTTGTGGTGTTTTCATTTACATTGTGCCCACTAGTGCATGCTTAGTGTATGCTTCATTCAAGGCATGCCTTTGGTGATATCAATCACAGTTGCCAGTATGCTCATCTCTCAACTGAACATTCAAGCCCTTATAGCTGATGTATATAGCTAGTCGTGTGGAATGCCATGGCACCGATCTAAATAAAAGAGAATATGAAACTGTCCTCAATGGTGAATAGAAAGATAGAGGAGTTTAGTTTTGTAATGCCAAATACATCTATTAGCATACCGACAAGCCATTAGGCCAGTTACCTAATAAGGTCAAATAACATGCTCAGTTCTGCCAGTGTTCTTTCTTCAGAAAAGGTATATCTCCTATAAGTTTCACACATCCTTTCATGAATCAGCCTGTGTGGTGCACACAGCATTTATACTTCAATATTATCTGGATGGCAAAGAATCAAATGCAGAGCCTGGTCCCTAACTGTGCACACTTAATTTAAGAAGATGTAAATAAGAAGAGGATCCTACACATCATGTGTGTTGTCAGGCACTGATTTTGGACAAGAAGTCCTGGCTCGCAGTCTCTGCTCTAAATTATCCCAAAGGTGTTCTATCAGGTTGAGATCAGGACTCTGTGAAGGCCAGTCAAGTTCTTCCACCCCAAACTCGCTCATCCATGTCTTTATGGACCTTGCTTTGTGCACTGGTCCAAATCATTTGGTGGAGGGGGGATTATAGTGTGGGGTTGTTTTTCAGGGGTTGGGCTTGGCCTCTTAGCATGGGCGTAACTAGAAATCCCAGGGCCCCATGGCAAAATGTTGTATGCCCCCCCTTTGTTTAATTTCGAAAAACAAAGTATGCAGTATACTGTATGCAGCCCCTGAAGGACACACATGCATACCCCATCAGTACAGACACCCCTACCTCAGTGCATACCCCCATTAGTACAGACACCCCCCTTAGTACAGACACCCACCAGCATTACAGACACCCCCTCAGCGCAGTACAGACACCCACCAGCATTACAGACACCCCCTCAGCGCAGGACCCCCCCAGCAGTACAGACCCCCCCCCAGTGCAGACCACCACCCTCAGTAGTACAGACACCCCCCTAGTGCAGACCCCCCCAGCATTACAGACCCCCACCTCGGTGCAGACCCCCCCAGCAGTACAGACACCCCCCCTCAGTACAAACCCCCCACCCAAGTGCAGACCCCCCCATCTCAGTGCAGACCCCCTTAGTACAGACACCCCCCTAACAGACCCCCACCCAAGTGGAGACCCCCATCAGTACAGACACCCCCCCTCAGTGCAGACCCCCATCAGTACAGACACCCCCCAGCAATGCAGACACCCCCTTAGTACAGACACCCCCCATTACAGACCCCCCTCAGTGCAGACACCTCCCTCTGTGCAGACACTCCCAGCATTACAGACCCCCCTCAGTGCAGACACCCCCAGCATTACAGACCCCCCCTCAGTAGTGCAGATCCCCCCCTCAGTGCAGACACCCCCAGCATTACAGACTCCCCCCCAGCATTACAGACCCCCCTCAGTAGTGCAGATCCCTTTGAGTAGTGCAGATCCTCCCATCAGTGCAGACCCCTCTTAGTAGTGCAGATCCCCCCTCACTAGTGCAGACCCCCCAGCAGAAAAGACGCCCCCCCTTACATACCTCTGACTGTCAGTCTCCACATACACGCGTTTGTCCCTCGAGGCTGGAGCGCAGGCTCCTCCTCCTCTGTGGATGTAAACAGAGAGGAGGGGAGGCGGCTTCGGTCAGCGCCGCTGTGTGCCTCAGCCTGCGCTCCAGCACAAAAGAAGGCACAGCGAGCGGCGTTAGTGGTGCGTCTGCCGCTACCCAAGGGTGTCACCCCCGCTGGCGGGTGTCACACCTGGTGCGGCTCGCACCCGCCTAGCAACGGCGCTCACCGGGCCCTAGATTGGCCGCGGGCCCCATAGCGACCGCGTGTGTCGCTATGGCGGTAGTTCCGCAACTGCCTCTTAGTCTCAGTAAAGGAAACTCTTAAGGCATCAGCATACCAAGACATTTTGGACAAGTTAATGCTCCCAACTTTGTGGGAACAGTTTGGGGGTGGCCCCTTCCTGTTCCAACATGACTGCGCACCAATGCACAAAGCAAGGTCCATAAAGACATGAATGAGCGATTTTGGGTTGGAGGAACTTGACTTGCCTATACAGAGTCTTGACCTCAACCCAATAGAACAGTTTTGGGACAAATTAGAGTGGATACTGCGAGACAGGCCTTCTCATCCAACATCAGTTCCCAAAAGAGTTGAAGCTGTTATAGATGCAAAGAGTGGGCCAACTCAATAGAGAAATCTACGGACTAAGACTGTGATACCATTAAAGTTCGTGTGAGTATAAAGGCAGATGTCCCAATACTTTTGACAATATACTTTATATATACCGTATAGATTTCTTGGCCATTTTTCAGAGAATATGAATGATAACACAAAAACTTTTTTCACTCATGGTTAGTGTTTGTGCATGTTATCAGGCCAAAATCACCAGGATATGTAAACTTTTGATCAGTGTCATTTGGGTAGTTTATTTTGTGATTTTGATTTAAAAAGAGTAAACACAGTTGATTGATAATAAATGGCTTCAGCCAAACACCAACCATGAGTGAGAGAAATGTTTTTGTGTTATCATTCATATTCTCTGAAAAATGGCCAAGAAATCATAAATTCTGCCAGGGTATGTAAACTTATGAGCACAACTGTATATATAGCTTTTACCACATTTTAAGGAATCTTTGTATTTTCTCTATTGTCTAGTTTTTATCTCTGATGATGATATATATATATTTATGGTCTAGAGCCCTACGGACGACATGAGTAACGATAACACATAGGAACAACACAAAACTAACCAACATGAAATAGACCTGAAAGTGTGCCTTGGTCTACCGTATGGTACACCAAAATAAGGGGGCATACCCTAGATAAGGAATGATAAGAAGTAGTTATGGAATAATGTGGAATGAGTATTCAGTCTGGGGTAAGAATACTTGGAAGAGGCTTTTAAAAAAGGGGAGGGTGGGTGGGTATCACGCACAGGAAACCGACAAAGACCGGCGGCCTTTGGGCTGCTTAAATACCCTCCGGGCTCCTCCCATAACTTCAGGCCGGTACCCGGCCTTCCAATTTATGGTCTAGAGCCCTACGGACAACACGAGTAAGGATAACACATAGGAACAACACATAACTAACCAACATGAAATAGACCTGAAAGTGTGCCTTGGTCTACCGTATGGTACACCAAAATAAGGGCGCAAAAACCTTCAGGTAGGGGATAATTATTTATTAAAGGTAATGTCCCTGAGTGAGTCGAACAAAGGCCTGAGCCATCTCTAACTGTGGGTTAGGTATGTAGCGAGAGAAGCAGGCCGATTTCCACCGACCCAGTTTCTTGATCACATGGTGCGGAACCCCCTGTCTTGAGGCCGTCGTGGCCGCCCCGATCCGGAATGAATGCCCAGAGTACTGGCTGGGGTCCAACTGAAGATTGCCGAGAAGGAGCCGGACATGTTCCACGAACTGCGACGAGTTGAGGGGTTTTACCGGAAAGGGTAGAAGCAGACTGGACCCTGGCGGTCGGATAGCAGTGCCGTTAAGCGGTTTAACACGGCAACTGGGCACCAGTTATTGTGAGTCCTGTACAGGTGAATATCTACTCCGGAACCTCGCTGCTGAGTTTGGATGTCGCCAAATGAAGGACGTAGTGATCCTGGTGGCGGCAGAGATTACTTCTATGCAAGACTGGACCGGCTGGGTGGCTGCGAGTGAACTCGCTGGGCCGTAGAAACCCATAAAACGTCATGTGTATCGCAGCCTGCAGGACGGTGCTGAGGAGGAGACCGAAAGGGGACCTATCCAGGATGTCAGACATCCCCTTGAAGACCTCCCCCGAGATAGGCAGCCGCTTCGAATGAATGAGCAGTAAACATTGAACTGATGCTGTAGGGATAGCTGGACCAGTCTGCGGAGGAAGGACATGACGGGCCTGGATTTAGACCTGCCCTTGCTGATGATCTCGGCTGTGGCTTGATTGTCTGTCGTGAAAGCCACAGTCTGTCCAGACCAATGGTGACCCCATAGGTGAGCGGCTGCTACGATGGGGAAGAGCTCAAAGAGGGCTGACGTGGTAGTGAAGCCTGGTGTGGCTAGTGCTTGAGGAGGCCAAGGGGCGGCGAACCACAAATGGCCAAAAATGGCGGCGCATCCTGTGGATGCCGCCGCATCGGTCACCACCTGAGGTGACTGCGTGGACACGACTGGGATGAACAGGGACACACCGTTCCAATTACTAAGAAAGTGTTCCCACATGGCCAGATCTGCCCTGGCTGCAGAATCCAGCCTGACGACCTGGTCTGGGTCCTGAGTGTAGGACGGGAAGACCAATAACCGGGACACGAAGGAGCGGCCCTGGGGGATGATCCTCACAGCGAAGTTCAGCATCCCGAGGAGAGACTGAAGTTGCTTCTGAGTACATCCCCCCACCCGGGTGAACTCTCGCAGGACCGTCCTGATATGGTCCAACTTATCCGCGGGAAGGCTGGCCTGCATGGCAAGCGTGTCAAGGTCGATGCCCAAGAACGTGATCTTGTGTGCCGGGCCGTCAACCTTGTGCTCCGCTACGGGGACGTTCAGATTGTCGAAAACCGTCCTCAACTTTCCCAGGTCCCCTGGGGGAGCCCCGGGCGGTTCTATCAGAAGGGAGTCATCCAAATAATGGATGACCTCGTGGCACTGTGCCTCATGGAGAAGGATCCACGCCAGGGTCTCCGCGAACTTGTCAAATAGCCAAGGACTACTCTTAGACCCGAAGGTCAATTTGGTCGCGAAACAATATCGCTCCCTCCACTTAATGCCGTGCCAGCACCACAGGGAAGGATGAATGGGCAGCAGCTAGAAGGCGTCGGATATGTCCGCCTTCGAGAGCCAAGCACCCACCCCCGCCCTGAGAATGGCCTGGATAGCCATGTCTACCGAAGTATACTTCAGTGAGAACTCCTCGGAGGGGATGAGCGAGTCGAGACTGGGAACGACGGAAGAATGAGGCGCTGACAGATCATACACCAGACGTTTTTTATTTGAAAATTTCCCCTGTACAAGCCCGATAGGGCTAACCCTCCAGATGCTAAAGGGAGACTGACTGAACGGGCCTATCATGAAGTCCCGATCCAACTCCGTCTGCAGAAGGACGTCAATCGCTGGCTCATCTGTTGCTGCTGAGCGTAGGTTCGGACATTCGTGGGTGGAGTGGGGCAGGGTGATGAGCCCGGTATGAAACCCATCGGTGAAACCCCGGATGAGGTAGCTGGCAAGTGACGGAGTGGGGTGTGAGGTCAAGTAAACATCGAGCCAAAGGACATTGACCCGGCTTAGTCACGGTTTCTTCTGTTTGACCTCACATAGGATCCTGGGGTGCGCCCTCTGGCATAGGGTGCAAACGTGCAAGAGCCGGCACTGGCTGAAATTGCAGGAGCCGTAATTGAAATTGTTGCAAATGGCGGCTCCCCCAACCATCCGCACCGGACGTCCCAACTTGTCCACCTTCTGCCCTTGCGCCGGGGCCTGCTGAGCCTGGTTCGTGCTGGTAGAGGCCGTGCTAGCTATCGGATGGACAGAGGCTATGTTGGCACACCAGACCGTGGTGTGGGACGCTGACTGACAGACAGCACATAGCGGGGAGCGTAGACCCGCGAAGTGGCGGCAGAACAACTCCGTGTCCACTACGCTCCAGTCCGTTGTCAAATGAAACTGTAAAAATCTGGCCGCGGCTTTGGCCGAGAAGGACCGATGATAATCGTAGAACGCTGAGCCACCGTATTTGTGGCCCAGGTCTACGATCAAATGGAGGTAGAGGTCCAGTTCCTCCCGTCTGCCGGGGGAGGCTGAGCACAGCACGTCCCTGAACATGCCGAAGGCGAGCGTGAACTCGGGCACCATGAGCTTTCTGTTGAGCCTCGGATCCTTTGCTTTCAAAACCACCGAGACGTCCCCCCAGGTGTAGGCCTTGTTCTCGGCCAAGTCATGGACCGAGATCATGAGTGAGGCCAGGTTAACGTCTCTGCCCTCTAAAATGTCCTTCCTTATGCTGGGTGGCACCAGGTGGGAAGGGTGAACGGTAGTCGTGGCAAGCTCACTACCTGCGGCCGGTGCACCGATGGCTGGGACCACCGCAGGGTCCGGAACCGTGGCAGCCGGGCTGGTCTCTAGGCGAGACACCCTGTCCTGGACCTCAACGATCGAGGAAGACAGGGAAGACACGAGGGTGTGTAGCTGAGCGACGGCGGCTGAAATAGATTCCAGAGACGCCTGCTGGCTGCTGGGGCCTGCTGCGGCCGGTGGTGGGAAGAGGAGCCTGAATAGCTCCGCCTTCCTGGCCGCGGACGAGAAGGGTATCCCTCTGCGCCTCAGCTCGGCGGACAGCCTGGGAATTGTCCATGCCCTAAGAGACTGGACACTGCCAGCCTCGGAGGCTGACGCCGGGGATAGCGGGGTGGTGAGGTCATCGCTGCCGACTGATGACATGGCGGCTGCCAAGACCCGTTACCTAGTAGACTGGTCACGTGTCTGCAGGCTGGGCCTATAAAGAGGTGACAAGAAATGAGTTTGCACGTGTCACCTATGGTATACGTACCTGCCATGAGAAAGCAGGAGCCCCCCGTGCCCCTGCGTTTTTTTTTTTTTTTTTTTTACCTGCTAGAACCCTGATCAAGCTGGTGCAGGTGGACCTACTGAATCCGACTGACCTGAGAGAGTGTGAGAGAAAGTACCTATTTAAGAGCCTGAAACTGCTGCCGCCCAGAGCGACGGAACCCAACGTAGATGATAACAACAGGCGATAGTGACTTAAGTCGACTGCCGAGACCGCTGTGGAATCAAATGACAGATAACAACACGAATGACTGACTTGACATGTTGCCTTAACTGAAATGAACTTCCCGTGACAGGGCCCGGCCCGTTCGTACCGTATGGGGGTGACTGTGAGCCGGACTCTGGAGCACGTACAGAAATGAGGCAACCGTGAAATTAGACCAACTGCCTGGGTACGCTGAGGCCGAACTGTGACATCCAGCTGCCACCGGGTCCGACTCCAAGTTTTTTTTTTTTTTTTTTTTTTTGTAGAAATGCGGCCAGCCTAGGGCACGCCGGCGCGAATTCGTACAGGCAGGCGACCAATTAACGCCGGGGCGTGGTAAGGTGACATAGAAATGATATAACATGACAAGGACAAGAATCATTTTTTTTTTTTTGCGATTCCGCCCCTGGCGCATGTATTGAAATGAGGCCGGGCCTAGGGCACACCGACACGAATTAGTGCGGGGAAGTGACTGTATTCATGCCGGGCGTGGTAAGGTGACAGAAATGACACACCATGACAGGGGCAAGAATCAGGAATGTACGCAACCAGTGATGCGATTCCGCCCTTGGCGCATGTATTGAAATGAGGCCGGCCTAGGGCACGCCGACACAAATTAGTGCGAGGAAGTGACTGCATTCATGCCGGGCGTGGTAAGGTGACAGAAATGAGATACCATGACAGGGGCAAGAATCAGGAATGTACGCAACCAGTGATGCGATTCCGCCCTTGGCGCATGTATTGAAATGAGGCCGGGCCTAGGGCACGCCGACGCGAATTAGTGCGGGGAAGTGACTGCATTCATGCCGGGCGTGGTAAGGTGACAGAAATGAGATACCATGACAGGGGCAAGAATCAGGAATGTACGCAACCAGTGATGCGATTCCGCCCTTGGCGCATGTATTGAAATGAGGCCGGGCCTAGGGCACGCCGACATGAATTAGTGCGGGGAAGTGACTGCATTCATGCCGGGCGTGGTAAGGTGACAGAAATGAGATACCATGACAGGGGCAAGAATCAGGAATGTACGCAACCAGTGATGCGATTCCGCCCTTGGCGCATGTATTGAAATGAGGCCGGGCCTAGGGCACGCCGACATGAATTAGTGCGGGGAAGTGACTGCATTCATGCCGGGCGTGGTAAGGTGACAGAAATGACATACCATGACAGGGGCAAGAATCAAGAATGTACGCAACCAGTGATGCGATTCCGCCCTTGGCGCATGTATCGAAATGAGGCCGGGTAGTCGTGCGTCTGGATCGCCCCGATCGGAGCATCTATGGATGCGACCGGACCAGGATCGAAACGATAGCATGAACGCCCTGTTTAACTGATGCGAAATGATTTAGCATGACCGAATGGCCTGATACGTTAGCCATGTTTGAAATGATGAAATGATTGTCATGCTAATACGTGAAATGTTTCGACACGGTCGAAGTGATTCGTACAATTAACATGCCAACAGTGATTCGGAATGCAAATAGCGATTCGGCACACTTGCTGGCGCAACTGATTTGAACAATGACAGGACATGAACGATGCGTGTGAGTGCGAACGGCACCCGTGCGTGAGTCATGTTTGAACGATTCGAAGACTGCGTAGCACGACCGCGTAAGGGGAACCCTTGAGTGCCGGATGCGGCATCGGTCGGAGTGTAGTGGCGGGCGGCCCTGAATGTGCGTGCCGCTAGAAGGCTCCCGATCGTGTACAACCAAAAACGTGCGAGTAAGTGTTTAGGTTTCGAGACAAGCAGCGCGTGGTTCGTGAGCTACGCAAACCACAGTTTAGTGACATGATAAGCAGTGCATGAGAACGTAAAACATGGGAGCCGAAGCCCTACCTGCGACAGCCGAACCAGACTCTTTGTACGAAACTGCGACTCGGCGACACGAGTGCGACACGAAGGGACAACACGACTTACGAACACGGAACGCGGGACTGCAACAAGAGGAGACGGACTGACGAAAAAACGGAGCTCACGAACCGGCACCAACAGCGCTTGTCTCGGTCCTAGATGTCTGACGTATCAGATATCACGCACAGGAAACCGACAAAGACCGGCGGCCTTTGGGCTGCTTAAATACCCTCCGGGCTCCTCCCATAACTTCAGGCCGGTACCCGGCCTTCCAATATATATATATATATATATATATATATATATATATATATATATATATATATATAGTCAGGGCATGGAAAAATAAATAATATGGTCAGGGCAACTGTTAGCATGAAAGTGGGACCTATTTAACCAATTTTTTTTTAAGTCACCCATCCATCCATGTCTCCATGCTTTATTTTGTTGAGAAATTACTTTGAAGAGGAACGTCTCTAGCCATGGACATCTTAAGTAAGGGCAGATTGTTTTATCACATTTAGTTCTTGGAATTAGGGATGAGCCGGACACCCCCGTGTTCGGTTCGCACCAGAACCCGCAAACGGACCTAAAGTCCGTGTGAATTTAAGAACCCTAATAATTACAATGGACGCGAACGTTCGAAATCAAAAGTGCTAATTTTAAAGGCTAATATGCATGTTATTGTCATAAAAAGTGTTTGGAGACCTGGGTCCTGCCCCAGGGGACATGTATCAATGCAAATGTTTTTTTTTAAAACGGCCTTTTTTTCAGGAGCAGTGATTTTAATAATGCTTAAAGTGAAACAATAAAAGTGTAATATTCCTTTAAATTTCGTACCTGGGGGGTGTCTATAGTATGCCTGTGAAGGGGCGCACGTTTCCCGTGCTTAGAACTGTCCCTGCACAAAGTGTCATTTTTGCAGGAAAAAAAGCTATTTAAAATCACTCGCGGCTAATGAATTGTCGGCTCCTGTAACACAGAGAACAGTCATTCATTGAAAGTCATTGATAAAAAAAAAAGTCATTGATAAAAAAAAAAAAAAAAGCGTGGGGGTCCCCCCAAATTCAATTACAAGGCCCTTCAGGTCTGCTATGGATAATAAGGGGAACCCCGGCCAAAAAAAAAAAAAATGGCGTGGGGTCCCCCTCAAAATCCATACCAGACCCTTGAGGTCTGGGATGGATTTAAAGGGGAACCCCTGCCAAAAAAAAATGGCGTGGGGTCCCCCTCAAAATCCATACCAGACCCTTATCCGAGCACGCAACCTGGCAGGCCGCAAAAAAAAAGGGGGGGACGAGAGCGGCCCCCCCTCCCTCCTAAACCGTACCAGGCCACATGCCCTCAACATGGGGAGGGTGCTTTGGGGTCCCCCCAAAGCACCTTGTCCCCATGTTGATGAGGACAAGGGCCTCGTCCCCACAACCCTGGCCATTGGTTGTGGGGGTCTGCGGGCGGGGGGGACCCCCAGATCCCGCCCCCCCTGTGTGAAATGGTAAGGGGGTACCTCTACCATTTCACCAAAAAAGTGACTGGCGCAGTGCATTGCGGGCCGCTTGTATCACACGAATTTGATGCGAGCGGCCCCAAATAGTTCTGGGCTCGCCGAGCCGGCGAACGCCCGATGTTCGATTCGAACATGGTTCGAATCGAACACCGGGCCCATCCCTACTTGGAATCTATTCAGGAGAGTGTTATTAGCTGAGAAAGTCCCTCCTCCCTTCCTCCAGATGAAAGAAAAAAATGTCCATGTGACTCCTGGCATATATGCTATTTGTGTTCCCCTAGGCCAGTGATGGTGAACCTCGGAACCCCAGATGTTTTGGAACTACATCTCCCATGATGCTTGTGCATTCTGCAGTGTGGTTGAGCATCATGGGAAATGTAGTTCCAAAACATCAGGGGTGCCAAGGTTCGCCATCACTGCCCTAGCTTTACTACCCTTTACTTTCTGTCCTGTAGATGCTACAGGATTTAAGGAAAATGTCTTATTAGCCAGGATTTCCCCTTACTTTCAGTCTTGGTGACAGCCAACACTAGGACAACCAGATTCACTGAATCTTCCTAATGCCAATGTAATCTACTAACACACATACAAGCCATTTTACTGGCTACCTTGATGAGGTCAAATGACATGCTCAGGTCTCTATCTCCTATAAGTTTCACACATCCTTTCATGAGTCAGCAACTCATCCTTGAGGCATACCACAAGCTTGAAAGGGTTGCACAATGGAAGTAAATCTGTAAATTGCTGTGTAAAATAATATATCCCATATCTGAATGAGACATATGCTGTCCAGATGTACTGTAAATGACAGAAATAACTGCTTTTCTTCTTCTTTGCTTTTCTGAGAATCATGAAAAAATTTCATCACGCACACAGAAATATCCTATAATGTGTGATCTGGCACAACCAGAAGAAGAAATACACGAATATACTCTAAAATGCTTTAGGTTTGTGTATTAAATTGCTGTTAATATCCTGCCAGCTGCTTTAATAGAAAAAGGGGCACTGGAATGAATATCATATTTTCAGGTTGGTCAAGAGCTTCAGGGGTTCTATATAATGAACAAATGTGATATCTACACAAATTTTACATATGTTGCTATTTGCCTGAGGTATCCCTAAGGCTAGCCATACACTGAATTTTGTCTGGTTCCTGATGATACAGCTGAAATTTGCCCAGTGGGTGGCACTGTTGGCATCCCCCCACCCAAAATCCTTGGCTAAAAAATCAAAAGAGCAGGGCAGAACATTTTCAACTGAATATCGGCTGCATCCATAGACATCTTTACAGAGGGTGTCAATCACTGCTGCTGTGTCCACCACTTTCATAGATCCAAATTCATCTGGATGACAAAGAGTTAGATGTAGAACCCTATGCAACCTCGGCCCTCCAGCTGTGGTGAAACTACAAATCCCGTCATGCCTCTGCCTCTAGGAGTCATGCCTGTGATTGTCAGGGTCTTGCAATGTCTTATGGGACTTGTAGTTTCAAAACAGCTGGAGGGCCTAGGTTGCCTACCCCTGATGTAGAGCCTTGTCCCTTGCTGTGCACACCTAATTACAGGAAGACGTGAAGAAGAGGACCATGCACATCACGTGACTGGCCTGAAGGCACTTAGAAAAAAAGAGTATAAAAGAAAAAAAAAAAATTATTTATAATAAAGCATAAAATAAGTTCCACTCACATTTTTCAAATAAAAAACCAAGCCTTGATATGTATCTACAAGTGCTGGGACACAGCTGGATCTGCAGTCCCGGTTATCAGCTTTCCCCCGTCCTTTACACTGGCTCTGTTTTCCTTCTGTTACTTCCAGATTCCTTCCACGTCTGCCTCCCAAGCCCCTCCTACTAGTTTCATCACTCCTTGTGACTTCCTCGGGGAGATATGGTTGACTGACGTGTTACCCATTCTACTTATACAGACGCTCGCTGCCATTTTGTTGTAGTCTACCTCATTTTGAGTGGCGGACATTTTCCCTTAGTCGTGTTACGTGTATTAGTCTGTGTGCAGCTGTTGGTCTCCTTCACTCCTGTAACTTACTGGCTTATGAAGTGAATATAGATCACAAACCTTTTTAATTCACCACAGCAGTCGTTTCCCTATCAATATTTACCAAAGATATGTAGCAGTATAAATTTTGGCCAAAATTTATGAAGAAAAATTACTAATTAGCAAAATTTTATTTTTTATTTATAGCACAAAAAATAAAAAAAAACACTAGTGATTAAATACCATCAAAAGAAAGCTCTATTTGTGTGCAAAAAAGGACGCAAGTTTCATATGGGTACAGTGTTGCATGACTGAGTAATTGTCATTTAAACTGTGAGAGCGCTGAAAGCTGAAAATTGGTCTGGACAGGAAGGGGGTGTAAGTGTACTGTATTGAGGTGGTTAATGACCAACAACCTATTCGTCTTATTACTCAATACTCAATACTCCAGACAGCATGCCCAGGTGGGATGCTTTGAATAGATTTTGGCCATTACTCACTGCAGATTGCACAATCAATAAATACATTAAGCCATACCCTGATGTAACTTATCGACGAGCCCCCTCTATGAGGGATCGTATCGTCATCATTCACCCAAAAATTTGCAGTTATGTACTAATGTTGGTACCTTCCCTTGTGGGAGATGCAACGTATTACTTTCATTTCTAATTTGAGGGAAGTTTCTCTTCCCAATGGTCTGAGTCATGTTATCAGACATAGAGTAACTTGCAAGACAGTCGGGATCGTGTATTTAGCTACTTGCCGATGTGGTTGTTACTATGTCGGCAAGACTAAACGACCCTTCGAGATCATGTAAAGCCATTGTACAAACGGGTAACCACTACTGCCATTAATAGACATGTTGGCTCACAGCATAACTTTGATCCCAGTGCGATTAGTTTCGCTGCCCTAGAGCATGTACCTTTACACGCCAGGGGTGGCGGAATTGATAACACACTGCTTCAACTTGAAACTGAATGGATTCACAACTTGGACGCAACCAAGTTTCCAGGGTTAAATGAATACATTAGCTTTAAGGCTGGGTTCACACTGCTGCGGTGCTGGAACGCTGCAAATCTACTGCGGGTTCCCGCACCGCATGTCTCCCGCCGGCAGTTCACACTGCCCTATGCGAGCTGCTGGGAGTGTCAGTGAAATGTTAATGACACCCCTATATCAGCTTGCATATCGCAGTGCGATCTGCAAACTTGGACAGGAATCGGATTGCATGGTGAGAACACCATGCGATCCGATTCTGCAACGGACCGAAAAAAAGGGTCCTGTGCGAGTTTGGGCCGAATGCCATGCAAATTTAGCCATACTATCCGTATGGCTGAATTTGCATCGCACAGAGATCGCATATGATTTGAACTGCAGTGCGGTGCGAATCATATGTGATCTCCCGCACCGCAGCAGTGTGAACCCAGCCTAAGTCTTTTTTATAACTTTAGGTAAATATTTTTGTTTTGTACAATTCTAAATTTTCGATTTTTTTTCCTAGTCCTCATATCCATCCGGCCCTTTCCATATCTCTCCTTTTGTTCCCTCCCCCTTAGTTCATTACCATGGATCAACGATTTGGCCTTTCAATCGAAATGTATTACCAATTTAACTGAGTGCTCTTTCATTATTATTTCTTTCTAGTTAGTTTTTTATTTATCATACTCATCATTATACTAATGTTTGTTGTTATTTATTCATTTGTTATTCTGCTTTTTCATAATTGCTGATTGTTGTTTCATGTCTGGATGCTTGTCATGGCTTTTGGTCGAGGGGTTGGATCCCAATGCTCTTTATGGTGTGTGGGTTGCGGGGCTCCCCCTCGGCCCTCACCTAATTCCACAACTGTCTCCCCCTTTCAAGGGCCTCCCTAATTGTATCCCACCGCCGTGCCCACTATTCCTCTGGTGTTGCCTTGGCACCTTGGTCCCCTCTTGTTGATCTCAGTATATGAGCTGCCATTGGCTGTATGGACACCCAAAGGCGGTATCTCTAATTGAGTACTAACCTGCTTTTTGTCTTCGTCCTTGCAGTGGTCTCCTTTATTCCACCTTGATCACTGGGTTTATTCCAGCTGCCCCCTCGATGGGTGTGTCTAGCTGAGATATCGGCCCTTTGGCCGTAGGCAGCTTTTCCCCATCGACCCGATCTGCGTCATGTGACGTTCGCGTCACATGATGCGGGTGTCATCCCGCATCGCACTATGGGCTTTGTAGGTCTATGGCGCCTTGGCAGGCACATGCGCGTAGGCTTTTTTTGTCCGCTCCCGATCCGTGACGTCAGACGTCAATCGGCTGGGGGTTTATAAAGCCAGCTCGCCTAGCTTCCATTCTGCTGGACTCCAATGGTATGTAGTTTCACTATGTAGTGGTATGTGGTATGTAGTTTCACTAATCCTTATCCTTGGCTTTTACTTGGCCCTTCTGGCTCTTTTTATATTTTTATATTTATCTTGCTTTCTAGGTGGCTTTATCTACCTAACAGCAGGCTCCAACCTTTTTGCTGATACTATATACTACTTTTTTCCCAATCGGGTGATTAATACACCTGGACATGGGGTATGGTGTCTGGACTGCATAGGTGAGTTTTGCTTGGGCTCTCATGGTGATTTTACCTTATTGATTGGTTTTTGTACCGTAATGGTGCTGTTATTAATGTTTTCTTTCTTGATTTTCTTCCTTTTTCTTTTCTTTCAATTTTTTTTATCACCTCACGGTGATTGATCCACCATTATTTTTACAATCGCTTTTCTGGGTACTATCGATACTTTTTGGCGCCCCTGTACTTATATTGATTTTAATACTATACGATTGTGAGTATTGAGGCTATGTTAGCCCTTTTTGAGATACAAATTTATCCCAATGAATGTTTCCATATATCACACTGATATAATTTTTTCTTATCAATATGCTAGGTCTTTGTCAGCCCCCTGCAGCCACATTATTTGCAGTGCTTTGCTGTTGATTCCCCTGGGGGGGTCTTGGTGCTATATCCGCCATCGGGGATATTTGGGTAGGTATTGGGGTATGTGAGGTTTCCAGTTATGGGGAGCCATTTAAGCCATGTCATGCTTCCAGTATCTATTAAACATGTTTAATTTCCTATATATATCAATCATTTATTAAGATGTAATTTTGTGTTTTTTTCTTTAGAGTCTACATACTTTACAGGTAAATAACATTTCCCCTGAAGAAGCCAATGTTTGGTGAAACATGTAGGAACTTATCACCTGTAACTCATTTTGGCTGGGTAACATCTTGGCCTGTTTTGTATGTACATTTCCCTGTTTTGCAACCGTCTACACACCTGTGTATGTATTTTTTGTCTTAATTTTTGTATTAAATAAAATATAATAATTTGTTATGTATTTTCTGTAACGTATACATTTCTTGGCACCGTTATAATCCCCTTTCCCCATTCCTCCCTATTTTGCTTTATGTATATTTTGTTATTTATCAATAATATAATAATTAATTTAAAAAAATTAAAGCAAAATAATTTGTAATATTTTGACATAGGCATTTTTATTGCTTAGTATAGTATAGTCTGGCCTTTTATAGCCTAATATTTTGAAAAATTATAGCCTAGCTAAATCTATTTTGTGGATTGATTTTCAGCAAGTCATACAGGGCAATTTTTCCCTAAAAAAACTATAGTAATTATAGGTCAAATATGTCAATTAAGAGTCTTAAAATCTGCAATTTTTTAAACTGGTGTAAAAAATTGTTTAAGCTTTAATTTTATTTTACCTACTCTGTGCATTGGTTTTGCACAGAGCAGCCCCAATCCTCCTCTTCTGAAAAATAACCCCCGCCTGCTGTCACAGAGAAGGGATCGCTGACGGTGGGTGGGGAATGGATAGGAGTATGTTACTTGTTACACCCTATATATGGGTGAACTTATCTTTTTAGTTGGATTGGGCTTAAGTGTTGCTAACTTTATTGGCTTTTGTCCCTAGTTTACCTTTTGAATACTAAAATGGTATTAAGCCTTCGTTTTTTTTCTTAAAATTACAAACATGTTATACTTACCTGTTCTGTGCAATGCTTTTGCATGGAGCACCCCCGATCCCCGGGTCCCCCACCGGCACTCCAGGCCCCTCCTTTTAAGCGGGTGCCCCCATGGAAAATTGTCTTCTATGGGGGCACCTGACATTGACACAGGCAGCGGGATTTGGCCCCGCCCCCTCTCCCATGTCACAGCCTTTGATTGACAGCAGAGTGACTGCTGCTATCAATTTGCCCAATATGGAGTGAGACAGTGGCGGTGAGCCGCTGTACTCGTGCACATCGCTGGATTGGATTGGGCTCAGGTAAGAAAAAGAGGGTAATACTGCAGTCTCGTTTTTTTTCTTTGGAAATAACAAAAACAAACATGCTATACTTACCTGCTCTGTGAAATTATTTTGCACAGAGCAGCCTGGATCCTCCTCTTCTTTGGTCTCTTGCTGGTGTTCCTGGCCCCTGCCTCCTGTCAAGTGCCCCCACAGCAAGCAGCTTGTGTCCATATAGACATGGAGCCAGGGCCCGCCCCTATCCCCTCTTATTCCTGATTGGCTAACTGACTTTGATTGACAGCATCGGGAGCCAATGGTGCCACTGCTGTGTCTCAGCTAATCAGGAGAGAGAGTCCCAGATGGCCGATGCACTTGTGCACATCGCTGAATAGAGCTGGGGCTCATGTAAATATTAGAGGGGCTGAAGGGGGCTGCTACACACAGAAGGTTTTTTTTATCTTAATGTATAGAATGTATTAAGATAAAAAACCTTCTACAACCACTTAAAGACCCCTTTGACACTGGCGCGCTTTTCAGGCGTTTTAGCGCTAAAAATAGCACCTGTAAAGCGCCTGAAAAGCACCTCTCAAGCCACCCAAGTGTGAAAGCCCGAGTGCTTTCACACTGGGGCAAGGTGCTTGCAGGACAGGAAAAAAAGTCCTGCAAGCAGCATCTTTGGGGTGGTGCGAGAGTGCTGTATACACCGCTCTTCCACAGCCCCTGCCATTGAAATCAATGGGCAGCGGTGTTTTACGGGTGCTTTTAACCCTTTATTTGGCCGATAGTGGGGGTTAAAAGCGCCCCATTAGCGGCCAAAAAGTGCCGTTATAACAGCAGTAAAGCCCCGCTAAAACTAGCAGCGTTTTACCGCTAGCGTCCCCCTCGCCCCACTGTGAAAGTAGCCTAAGGCTTTAGAACCACTTTAAGTCCCTTAGCTAATGTAGTTATTTTAGCTGTGTTTGTTACTTATTATGCTTTTTACATTAATTAACCTCCCTAGCGGTAATCCCGAGTGTGACTCGGGCTGGATTTTCAGTACCAAAAGCGGTAACCCCGAGCCACACTAGAGATCGCATCGCAGGATCCATGCAAAGTTACTTACCTTGTCCCTGGGATCCTGCGATGTCTCCCCGCTGTATATGTGAGCCGTGTCTCTGCGCTGTATATGTGAGCCGTGTCTCCGCTTGATCTATCACAGTGCGGACGGAGAACTGCGCCAAATTCAAAAAGTAAAAAACACATTACACATACTGTACACTGTAATCTTACAGATTACATTTCTGTATCAAATTATTTCACATCCCTTTTGTCCCTAGTGGTCTGTCCATTGCCCTGCATGCAGTTTTATATTATATATACTGTTCTTTCTGCCTGGAAACTGGAGATTGTCCATACCAACCAAAAAGTGTCACTTTACATCAAAAGTGGTTTTAGACCAGCTAGAAAACAGCGATAATAGATTAGAATCACTTGCAGAATTGAGCGATAGTGATTTGTGGGGAGATCCGTCATCAAACACTAAATCTGATGACAGCGACAATTCTGCAGCTGAGCAAATTTCTGTGTTTTTGATTTGATTACATTATTGAATCATTTTTATTATTATCATATTTTATTATTATTTAATTATTTATAGTTATTTATTATATTATAATTTTATGATTTTGTGTTTCAAACTTTATCATACCCGGGATATCTACTAGACTCTTGTTTGGACAGATTTAAGTGTGTTATTCCTATAGCCCCATACACACGGTCGGATTTTCCGATGGATTCTGTCCTATGGATTCTGTCCTATCATTAGAGTGGACCAAGCTGTACTGTACTTGTTGTCGGAAATTCCGACCGTGTGTATGCACCATTGGAGCCTCCTGTTCACACTGGTGTGACATTTTCCATCGGATTGTCCGACGGACAAAGTTTTATCTCCTGCTCTCATACGAGTGAAGGATTCAGTTAGATAATACATTATAGATGAGAGAAGACATATCATGCGGCAGGATACATACGTTCAATTATCAGTTTAAATAACATTTGCGTAGATGGGTCCATGGATGTGCTAAAGTGAAATAACATTAGTGGACATTACCCAGTAGTGAGGAATCCCATAGAGCCCATTTTTTTTGGTATATATGCATGGAGTCATATAGCGTGTGGTGTATTCGTTCTGATCGTTTTATGTTTGCCATACGGTTGAGAACCTGAGGCCATGGTATGTTGGGTGAGCGCCAGTTGAAAGCTATGGTCCAGTGGATAGAACTAAATAGAGTGTGGATTAATCTAGAACTGGCTATTGGTATATCTTGTATGGGGGAGAATAAGAGGCACATTAGTGGTGTTAGTGGGATCTTTCTACCTGAGATTCGATCAATCATGAGATTGGCATTGTGGTGAATTTACACTTTAACCAAGAATTATATGCTGCACCGCTAAACTAGGAAAGTGAAAAATAAAAAGTTGAAAAATACCCTGCTATAGCAAACACAAGACATTACAACCCATCTCGCCAGTTAACAATATACAATTCCATTCCAAAAATATTTTCCTTTTTTAATTATAAAGCTTGGTATTAGGGGATTTTCAGGGGTGTTGCTAGGTGGGAAAAAAAGACCAGGGGCTTCAGCCCGAAGGTAAATTTAATAACCCTCCCACATTTTAAAGTAAGTCCAGCCAAAGCCTGCATCATGGCGGGGGGGGGGGGGGGTTAGGCTCACTTGCTGGTTGCTGCCTGGTTCACCAGTGCCCATCAATGCAGTCTAATCAGTGCCCATCAATGCAGCCTCACCAATGTCCATCAATGCTGCCTCACCAGTGCCCATTAATACAGCCTCATCAGTGCTCACCAATGCAGCCCCATCAGTGCACATTAGCTCAGCCTCACCAATGCCCATCAGTGCAGCCTTACCTGTGTCCATCAATGCAGCCTGATCAGTGCCCATCAGCTCATCCACAGCAGTTCCCATCAATGCAGCCTGATCAGTGCCCATCAGCTCAGCCATACCTGTGCCCATCAATACAGACTAATCAGTGCCCATCAGCTCAGCCTTACCTGTGAACATCAGCGCGGCCTTGCCAGTGCAGCCATGGGGAGAGGAGAGCCATCGGTTTACACAGAGCAGGGAACTACCATTTACCCGGCGCTCTAGCAGTCACACAAAGTCCCACCTCCTGGACGTCCTGGAATTGGACCAGTATGACGTGCATCATAGGAGCCAGTCCAGGAGGTGCGACTTCTCCACGCCCGGCTAAGCAGGAGACCTGTGCTAAATAAAGTATGAACTAACTTCTGGTTGGGAGGGGAGACCTCAAGTCAGCAAAAAAACACCACATCTGATAGGTCAAGGTCAACTGTACCCCTGTTATTAGAGCCACTGATATTATTAGAGCCGTATCATGAAAAGTGGGAAGAGAAAAAATTATAGATATTAAAACGCTGTTTAGGAAAAATTAAATTATATGTCCAAGGTATTATTCTCCACCCATTTTGAGAAATCTCTGGGGTAGTTAAAAGCAGGTATAGTTAGTCTAGGTTTATTCCAGTGACCGAATAGCCGTAATATATAGGGGGACAACTATTTATGAATTTTGATATTATGTTTCTAAAGGCAAACTGTTATCATACCTGAAATGAGGGGAAGGGATATCTATGCTATTTTCCTTGCACTCTTGTTTGGTTGGTGAGGACAGCCTAAGAGGAGGCTTTTTTAGTAAGACCAAATAGAATGATTTACTTCTCTCTGCGGTCATCTTTTAAGTGTGCGAAGAGAGGGGGTTATTAGGCAAGGCAGACCCTGGCGTATAAGGACATCATCTGCAGTTTCATGCTCAACTTGAACCTTTTTTCCCCTGGTCAGCCTTTACATTACCCTCTTGATGTTAGGATCCAAGCCCAGATTTGAATGGGCCTAGGGCGATCCCATACAGAGCCCTGATCCTAGAGGCCAGACACTGGTCGGATTTTCCGATGGAGGCTGAAAAGCTATCTGGGCTAGGTGCCTAGAGAGGGTCACTGAATTCACTATCATGGAGCTCACCCCCCAGGGGTCTGACAATGTTGTGAGTGTATGGGTAGAATAGACTCTGATGTGACTTTCTTGCAAACATTGAAAAAAAAGGAAATGGCAGAAGTAGAGGCAACTGTGGGAAATTCATGAATAAGAGGCGAGTAGTACATTACGGCCACAAAATCCTGACATGTTAGACTGATGGCAAGATAACACTCGGGATCTTGGGGCGAGGTGTTATCGCTACGTCAGGAGTATAGTAAGGGTTGAGGTTGTGTGTTGTGGTGGGGGGGGTAGGAGGTGGAGGGGGCGGGGGGTGGGGGGGGGGGGGTGGGGGGGAGGATGGGGGGGTGGGGGGGGGGGGGGTGGTCGGCGGGCTGGTGGGGGGGGCGGGAGTGGGGCGGGGGTGTGGGAGGGTGGGGGGTGGGGGGGTTGTGGTGGGGGGGGGGGGGGGAGGGGTGAGGGTGACGTTGGGGGTTGGGGGGTAGTTAGGGTTTTGGGGGCGTGTGGGGGGTGTTGTGGTTTTTTTTGGTTTGTGTTTTTTTTGTTTGGTTTGGGGCGTGATGATTCGATTGTTTTTTTCATTGTTTTGTTTTTTTATTTTTTTTTTTTTTTTTTTTGTTTTTTTTTTTTCTTTTACTTTACTTTTTTTTTCTTTTTTTTTTTTTTTTTTTTTTTTAATTTTTTTTTTGTTGTTTCTTTTTTTTGTATACTTTTTTTTTTTTTTTTTTATTGTATCTAAAAGAAGGATTGTAGTGTCCTATGATGATTGTCTGTTGCTCCTATTATTCTTGTTTTGTAAACATCAGTTTTGGCTATTGTATAATTTTTTCCTTGTTGTGAGTCCTTATCCGTTACCTTGAAAAGGTTCCACAGTTGCCTCACACTTCTGCCATTTTCCTTTTTTTCAAAATTCTAGGAGGACAGGTAGAGTAGCCACTATTTAAATTTCTTGCAAACTTTTTCCGACAACAAAGTCCGATCACACCAATTCCGATCGTGTGTAGCGTAGTCCGACGGATTCTGAGCTCATCACTTCCTGTATCATCATGCGATCTTCTAGGAAACTTTATATCCCATCATGTACTGTCTTACTGCATCATAGAATAGGGTGTGTTTTACTTATATTGACTAATTACTATAGCACCTCTTTTTTATTTACATGCACTTTCCTAATTCTTCCACCACTTAAGGACCGACCACCACATGTATACTGCGGCAGGGCGGCCGTATTAAGTGAAACGACGTGCATGAGACACTCAGAGGGAGCCAATGCGTGGGTCCAGCAGCCGAGATGTCCGTTGGCCACCCACGATTGCTCCTCAGAGAGGCAGAACGGGGATCTGCCTATGTAAACAATGCAGATCCCCATTCTGACAGGGGAGTGCAGAGAGATCGTCAGTTCCTAGTGATCAGGAACAGCGATCTCTCTGTTTTCTCAGTCAGTCCACTCCCCCCACAGTTAGAATAGACCTCCCTATGACACACTTAACCCCTTGAGCGCCCCCTAGTGTTAACCCCTTCCCTGCCAGTGTCATTTATACATTGATCAGTGCATATTTTTAGCTCTGATCACTGTAATCATGTCACTAGTCCCCAAAAAAGTGTCAAAAGTGCCCAATCTGTCCGTCGCAATGTCGCAGTCTTGCTAAAAATCGCTGATCACCACCATTACTAGTAAAAAACTGTTTATACCGCAAAAAAACAAAAAACAAAACGCAGAGGTGATCAAATACCACCAAAAGAAAGCTCTATTTGTGGGAAAAAAAGGACATTTTATTTGGTTACAGCCTTCTATGCCCGCTTAATTGTCAGTTAAAGTAACGCAGTGCCGTATTGCAAAAAATGGCCTGGTCATTAAGGGGGAAAATCCATCCCGGGCTGAAGTGGTTAAAGCGGAGTTCCACCCATAATTTGATCTTTAGCTCAATCTGTACATTCCTGCTATTTTGCTATTTTTCCCCTTACTTTGTGCAGCTTGTTGCTAGGGTGTGTCCTGTATTCTGCCTCCTTCGGGGGCTGCGGCGATGTACGTAATTTCCTGTGGCGCCTATGCTCCTGTCATTGTTCCCAGGAATCAGTGGGCATGATTTGTTATCTTCATTGCCATAACAATGGGGCGGGCACTTCCTCTGTCACGCCGTTGTGATGGCAACCAGACACACTGCCTGCGATACGCCCTGTGTAGAATGCGCATGCATGAGATTGGGAGGGGCATGCTGGATAGCCAGCAGCACCTTATCCCCAAACAGAGTCCTAGTGGGCTACACATGCCAACAAGCAAGATGTAAGCGATCGGGAAGCTGAAAACTAAGGTAAGTGCATTTAAAAAAAGGTGTACTCGAACCGCAATTTTATTCAAAACATGCTTTACAGTATCTTATTCATACAAGCAGAACGGGTGCCTGATTTGATACAAACTGAATGGGTTGTTCAGGTGGGTCCTACTATTCCAAAGTTTTGGTAAATCTAAAGGAAATTGTACATAGCTTTATACAGTACATGGGAAGGAGTGGGTGAAAACACTCATCTGTCATTGTTCTTGTATAAACACACCAATTTCACTTCCAGGCCCCATGCCTAGTGTAGTGGGTGGGTACCAAAACTTTATAGTAGGAGGACACACCTATCCATAAAATCACTCTGTGTCTAATCAGGCAAGCCCTTGCACTACATAGTTGATGGTAGCTCTAAAGGAGATTGTAGAGAATGTATGGTGTATAATGAGCTTTACAGATTCCAAGGGACACACTTGTCCCACTTTCGGTGCTACAGCTCTGCTCCGCATAGGCTGCTATGTGATCACTCAGGTCCAGCACACTCTGCCAAATGAACGATCTATGCAAGAAAAAGGTAAGGTACAAAATGATCATCAGAGGAAGACACTGGCTGTGTATTCAAGGATAATGGTGCTCACTGACATTGACTTCACATGAGTACAGAGGTGGGTGGGAGCAATCTCCTGCAGGGGGAGGGCAGGTGCAGGATGTTTAATAATGAAGTCACCTGTTGAAGTACTTCCTTCTAAGAGATTTTTGCATCCCAAATAATCAGGACAAATACTCAGAGGTAATCTGGAAGAGCTTTCTATATTAGACACTGGAGGCTGAGGTAATGCCTGCCTTAGAATACTAGAACATAAAGAAAGATTTTTCTTTTCTTCCACAGAGGTACACTACCACTTGCCACCCACCCACAGTACATTTACTGCGGGTGGCAGCTCCAGGCTAACTGATGTACGGGTATGTCATGTCTTATGTTCACGGCTTACTTCCTTGCTGATCTGTGCTGTGATTGGCCATAGGGCTGAAACAACTAATCGGCATATTCACTTATAATCGATTATGAAAATAGTTGGCAACTATTTTCATAATTGATTAGATGGTCAGCCGATTGGTTGGCCTGCATACAGAATGCATTATTTATTTACATATCAGAAAATACAGTGCAGCACACATACAGCTCAGTACACTGCTCATACTGTACATGTCAGTATACACAGTGCAGCACACATACAGCTCGGTACAGCATCCATACATGTCAGTAAGTGCCTGAGAGCTTGTGAATGTGTGAGGAGCAATGCATCATGGGACATGTAGTCCTGGGCAGCAAAAGAAAGTGAGTAATTCTAAAGTTTTTTGTAACTTGCTATAAAGGCACTCTTTACTATACTTTGTGGCTTGCTATGGGGGCACTCTGAAGGCAAGAGGAGCCAGAAGCACCAACAGGGGGACCCCCAGAAGAGAAAAAAAGCACACAGTGAGGCTAGGGATACAGCCTGCACGAGTGTCTCCATAGCACCGTACAATTGCCAGTAAAAAATAGCACAGTGCTGAACAGTAAAAAATGGCCTGGTCATGAAGGAGGTAAAACCTTCCAGAGGTCGAGTGGTTAATGATATATTGGTACATAGGGAAACTGGAATTTAGTATAAGAAAAAGGTGAACTTAGCCTTAAAGTATAAAATATTCTTAGCCGGAAGAGTTTTTTTGCAGAAAATAATTTCACTTTCCATAAAACCTCTTTCCCTCTGATTTTCTATGCATTGCTCAGTGACTGATCCAGGATACATTAACCACTTCAGCCCCGGACAATTGGCAGCCAAAGGACCAGGCCCCTTTTTGCAATTCGGCACTGCGTCGCTTTAACTAACAATTGCGCGGTCATGCGACGTGGCTCCAAAAACAAAATTGGCGTCCTTTTTTTCCCACAAATAGAGCTTTCTTTTGGTGGTATTTGATCGCCCTGCGGTTTTTATTTTTTGCGCTATAAAACAAAAATAGAGCGACAATTTTGAAAAAAAAAAAATGCAATATTTTTTACTTTTTGCTATAATAAATATCCCCAAAAAATATATAAAAAAACATTTTTTTTCCTCAGGTTTAGGCCGATACGTATTCTTCTACATATTTTTGGTAAAAAAAATCGCAATTAGCGATTATTGATTAGTTTGCGCAAAAGTTATAGCGTTTACAAAATAGGGGATAGTTTTATAGCATTTTTATTAATATTTTTTTTTTTATTAGTAATGGCGGCGATCAGCGATTTTTATTGTGACTGCGACATTTTGGCGGACACATCGGACATTTTTGACACATTTTTGGGACATTTGTCATTTATACAGAAATCAGTGCTATTTAAATAGCACTGATTCCTATGTAAATGACAGTTGTAGTTAGGGGGTTAACCACAAGGGGGCGGGGAGGAGTCAGTGTGACGTGTTGTGTTGTGGTTACTGTAGGGGGGCGTGGCTGTACGTCTGACGTCATTGATCGGCGTTCCCGATGACAGGGAACCGCCGATCACTGACAGTCAGTGTAGGAAGCGCGGGGAGAGGTTTGTTTACATAGACCTCTCCCCGTTCTTCCGCTCCGTAACCCGATCGCGGGATACCAGCGGCGATCGGGTCCGCTGGTCCCGCGGCCGTGGTCACGGAAGCTCCCGACCGGGTCGCGCGCGCGCCGCTGGCGGCGCGCGCGCGCCCCCCGGGCAGGCAAATTAAAGGGGACGTACAGGTACGTCCTTTTGCCTGCCCGTGCCATTCTGTTGACGTATATCTACAGGAGGCGGTCGGGAAGCGGTTAAAGTGGAGTTCCAGGCTTTTTATGCTTATTAAAAATCAGCAGCTACAAAAAGTGTAGCTGCTGCCTTTTAGTAAACAGACACTTACCTGTTCCACGGTCCAGCGATGAGGCCGAACGGAGCGTCGCTCCTCTCCTCCTCCTCTCTGCCGGCGCCTCCATTGCCACTCTGGGCACCCGGCCATGACAGCTTTTGGCTTCATGGCTGGGCATGCATGGCGCATGCGCGAGTCATGCTGCGCGAGTCGCGCTGCGCTCCCGGAGTGGACAGGCAATCTCCTGGGAGCTGTGGAGTGTCCCAGGAGATCGCCTAGAGGGAGGGGGCCGCCTAAGGCGAAAGGAAGAGTCGCCTTGGCAGTCCTTGGGCGGAAAAAGGAAGTGGTACAGGAAGTCCAACTCCTAACGAAGCCCCCACTCCCCCCCCAAAAAAATGACATGCCAAATGTGGCATGTAAGGGGGCGGGGAGTGCTTAAAGCGGAAGTTCCACTTTTGGGTGGATCTCCGCTTTAACTCCACAGCTGTCAATGTTTGCTAAGAAAGCAGTGGCTGCTTGCATTAGCTGTATCCTTACCAACCACTGATGCCACTGTTCCCTTTCACTTACATGGCTGGGAATTCCTGGCCAATGGCCATGTATACAAATGGCCTGATAGTGGAGTATTAAATATGGCCACATGGCTATACTTGGGCAGTGATATCATAATTATCCCAGCTGCAATTGGTTGCTAAGGAAGCAGTGGCTGCCTGCACCTGCTGCATTCTTTCCAACCACAGATGTCACTTAGCCCATTCACTTACATGCTCAGGATTTCCTGGCTATGTACGCAAAGGGGCAGGGAATGGAGCACTACATCATTGCCTAAATATGGGCGCATGGCCATGTTTGGGCAAAAACAATGTCCAAATATGGCCATGGCTGTATTTGGGCAATAATGACAACTCAAGGTGCAGTCATTTGGCTTTGTATGTGGTGGGTTGGGCATCCTGATTGGCAATGACTTTGTTATTTCATTTTTTTTTAATAAAGAACTTATCACTTTGAGTGCTTTTTTTTTCTAGGTGACATCTCTTTTTTTGTTTAATGATTAGAGATACTATATACCACATACTCATTCACTTATGGGCATAGTATCTAGTATCTCTTTATTATTAAAAGAAGCTTCAAACCTCTTATAAGCCTCTCACCCCCAGACCCCCACAACCACAGGGCAATGGTTGTGAAGAGGAGGCCCTTGTCCTTATCTACATGGGGACAAGGTGTTTTGCCATGGGGGACACCCCAAGTTGAAGGTAGGTGGTCTGGTATGGTTCAAGAGGAGGGGATTCATGCCCTAGCCTTAGCCCTAGGGCATGGAGTCCCCCTCTATCAATCAACTTGTGTACAACCAGCCTGTTGAAAAATGTTCTCACAATCAGCGCCTCCAGTTATAACCGGTGATGCTGATCAGTGAATTCTGAGGGTGGCGAAGTCTGCCCTCTGTCAGAATAGTGTAATTCAGATGGCCAATTCCCCCATCCAGACACTTCAGGGAATCAAGTCAATTTCTTTTGTGTAACCCGCTGATTGAACCTAAAAATCACTCGTATATGGCCAGCATAAGGGTCAATAACTCGTAAAGGTATACAAACACTGCAGCTTTCCTCATTAGAACATTGGAACACTGGAAGTGCATCAGCTGATTAGAATGAATACAGACACTCTCATTCAGGAACCAGACCTACAAGGTAGACATGGTAGGACATACAGCTTTTTCTTAAGAACAGAAACCGGTAGCTACAATGTTTGTTAAAATCCTTGCACTGTACATTAATCTCTCAGAGGGGATTTTTTTTTGTTTTTTTTTCGCAACAGTTCATTTTTTAAATGGAGTTCTTTTTTTAGAGTTTCAAGACAAAATTATAAAAACTTTCTAACTTAAATAAACATTGACATTAAAATAAACTGATCTGCACTAATTAGTCACTTAGAAAGGGTTAATTGTATCCTTCATTAATTAGTATTCCAAAGTGGGAAGAGCCTTATGTTTACAATAATTAGCACTATATGCTTTGCTTACATAACACTTTATGAAGGACAAAAAAAAGAGCTGTTTTGTCCTTCTATACCTCTTACATAATTCATCAGGGGGTATGGTTCAAATCATTTTTTCAAAGACAAAGCAGTTGCTAAGCTGAAACCTTAGGAGATTCGGTAATGTGATGCTATTTAGCCCTCTCTACAGGAAGCTATCCTTGTAGGGAGACAAGTTTGCCTTGAAATTTGGCAAAGCAGTCTTTTGTATCTGTCCTTGGATACCAGACAGTTGCTAGTACTTGTTAACAACACAGAATTAATAATGACCATATGATTGGCTAGGCAAAACAGAATGTATAAATAAACAGGACCCATTGAAGAATTGGGATAGCTTTGCTTAAATATTGCAAAAAAAAATCTGAATTTTAAAGAAAACTCATACAGAGAAAAATACAGAGGCTTGCTGTGCTGACCTCCAAAAGGAAATGCCAGTTGTCTGGCAGCCTAATGTATTAAAGTTGTGCAAATTATGGAAACCAATAAATGATAGATAATTGCAATTAATGATTTCAACAGTCCCTCTTTAATAATTTAAGCTGTAAAAAAATGTAGAAAAATATTATTTTATGTGATAAAAAGATAAACATAGTTTGTGGCCATGAGAATTCCATAGAATGAGCTTACTTACAAAGTTTTCACAAAACAAATCAATAAATAAGGGCTTGTTCACCCTTGTTTTTGTCTCTAAAAAGCGATTTGCATTCAGATTGCTCTTCGAAGAGCATTTGATAGACGATAAGGAGGTGATGTAACTGCTTTTTTTTTTCCATTTCAAGTTTATTAACAATAAAGAATAAACATACACATATACAATTGCTTACATTAAGGAAGAATCCTTATAACTTTACATATAAAATAAAGTAGTTAACAAACGACATAATACTATCTAATA